>JAXCGZ010016032.1:0-25000 GCA_037179515.1 Halocaridina rubra | reverse complement strand
TGGAGAAAGAGAAGTAGTTGGAAGGAAAAAGAAGATATAGGAGGAAGAAGAGGAAAGAGTAGGAAGGGAGTATGAGGATATGGAGGAAGAAGTAGGAAGAGGTAGGAGGATACGGAGGAAGGCGAAGAAGTAGGAGGAAAAGGAGGAAGAGGAAGAGGTAGGAAGATAAGGAGGAAGAAGAGGTAGGAGTAAAAGGAGGAAGAAGAAGAAGAGGTAGGAGGATAAGGAGGAAGAAGAAGAAGTAGGAGTATAAGGAGAAAGGAAAAGCGGTAGGAGGAAAAGGAGGAAGAAAGAGAGGTAATAGTCATGGTGGTGCTGGAGGAAGAGGAGAGAAGTTAGTGTTGGTGTCAACTAAGGAGAAGGAAGAGGTGGTGTTGGAGGAAAGTGTTGGCGGAAGAGATGTTAGTGTTGGAATAATAATAATAATAATAATAATAAGAAGAAGAAGAAGAAGAAGAGGAGGAGGAGGAGGAGGATATGACCTATTAGTAATAAATTTATAAGTTCATAACTTGTTTCAAATCTCTTTAGACTGAATAGATAGATCAACAACTAATTGACAAGTAAAAAAAGATATTTCTACTTATACAACAACCTCCGAGTCCCCTTGGCGCTCCACAATAAGTGAGCAAATATACTTTCTCTCCTCAAAAGCGCTACTCTTTAATCCCATCATAACCTAGGAATGCGCTTAATGAAGTTTTGGTGATCTTTTAAACTTGGCCATCCACAGTGACCTAAATTCAACCTTGTAGCCCCAGAGATAACGAAGTAATGAGAATTTAAATACCTTTACTTTTACACCAGCGGTACTCTTTAATACTAACTTGACTTAGGGATGCTCTCTAAATAAAGTTTTGGGGAACTTTTTGATCTTTGGAATACCTGTGGTTAATGGAGAGAGAGAGAGAGAGAATGTGTGTACCTAGCCTGATCTTAAAAATTTTACGACAGTGTTTAGGGCCCATTGCCCTTGGGTCATTTCCTCGGCATCTGCATTCGTATATTCTTATTGTTTAAGCTAGAATTGAGTTAGTTCGCTGATGGCGTCAACGTGAGTGAGTTAGATAGATAAATAGATTGATAGATAGATAGATAGATAGATAGATACAGAGAGAGAGAGAGAGAGAGAGAGATGAATCAGCAAACAGGTTGCTTACATAGATTAGGTATAGATAGATTTATGGAGTGACCAATAAATAGCCATATATGCATAGATGCATATTTTCTCTCTCTCTCTCTCTCTCTCTCTCTCTCTCTCTCTCTCTCTCTCTCTCTCTCTCTCTCTCTCTCTCTGTGTGTGTGTGTGTAAAGATATTTCATACATATATATTCCTATTTATATATTTAAAAATTTACGTTCTCTTTATTTCCTTCTCTTTAGGAAGTTATTTCTTTATATATATCTATATCTATCTATCTGTCTATCTATCCATGTATCTATCTATCTATCTATCTATCTATCTATCTATATATATATATATATATATATATATATATATATATATATATATATATATATATATTTAATAATTTATAACTAGTATTGTGAAATGCAGAGTTAGCATTGCAGGGCCAAGCATGTACAGTATTTTACACACATGCACACACCCACGCACTCGTGTATTTTGTAAGTGTATTTTTTCTATAGGAATTTCGAGCCATAAATATCTATAGTAGGAGTGCTTGACGATTCCAACTTTCTGCATTCATCCGTTTTTTCAACCAGCATTGCAGTTCATGGTAGTTTTGTTCCCATTGTCTATAGAAGGCTTGCGTCATCAAGATTTTATGGTCTGATATTTATGCTGACATCAGCCTTTCTGCATTTATCAGAGTTTATTATTAATAGAAATATGTTATTTTCTCGGTAAAATCCAGCATCAACATTTATTCCTGTTCCTTGTGTGTGTGTGTGTGTGTGTGTGTGTGTGTGTGTGTGTGTGTGTGTGTGTGTGTGTGTGTGTGTGAGAGAGAGAGAGAGAGAGAGAGAGAGAGAGAGAGAGAGAGAGAGAGAGAGAGAGAGAGAGAGAGAGAGAGAGATCCTGTTCTAATGTAAATATACCTAAATTTAATGTTTTTATCTAAACCATCCACTGGAGGAGGAAGTCAGTTCGACTCTGTGTTGGTCCGTAAACGGTATCAGTGAAGAGGATTCGTATCAGACTTTAGGTTATGAGAAACTAGTGTGAAACAGCTACCCTGTATGAGTATGGGAAGGATACCCGTAAAGATTTTTGTACTTTTATTGATCTATCAATCTGTTTATAATATACATATCTATCTCTCTCTCTCTATCTATCTATCTATCTATCTATGTATCTATCTATCTATCTATATATATATATATATATATATATATATATATATATATATATATATATATATATATATATATATATATATATATATATATATATAAAATATTAAACATATTTTGTCCCTGCTCGTGGTTCGAACCTACGACACGGGTTGGTAGCGCCTTGACTAATTATGTGTCCTAGGTTCTAATCCCGGCTAGAGGCAAAATGTGTGTGTGGTGAGCCAAAAAATAAGTTTACAATTTCTATTTTTTCACCCTTTTGGGTGAGGGAATAGCACTCTGTAGGTAGAATTCCCTAAGTCTCGTTGGTATTAAAGAGTAGCGATCATTGGGCAGGGCCTCAGTAAGGTAATTCCTCAGCAGAAGGCTGGAAGAAAAATAATTATGCCTACATATGAGCTACCCTGTAGATAATTATGCCTACTTATGGCCCACCCTGTATATATAGATTAATACATTTTTTATATAATTGTGACACCAGGATGGGCCAAAATAAATAAATAAATGTGCCCGCATCGGGCCTGGGCACGAAAAAAATAGAGAAGCGGAGATGGGGTGTTGTGACTTGTCAGATGTGAAGGGATGTGTAAATTTAGCAGCAGTTAGGATTCGCGTTTATATGTCGTATGACATCTTTGCGAGACCTTCATTTCGCGATTTACTTAAAATCCATTTTTTTTTCTTTTTGTATACATATGTGTAGCGAAGGGAAATGCGTCGTGATAGTTTGTAATCTGGTGCATGTGTACGCATAGCGCGCGTGCACGCAAACAGGAGGGGATCATAAAATAAGAAAGCTGTTTACTTTTTTCGTGTCATCTGTTAGGTTAGAGAGAGAGAGAGAGAGAGAGAGAGAGAGAGAGAGAGAGAGAGAGAGAGAGAGAGAATAACACCGGTCGAATATATGACTTAACAGATTTTTAGTCGTGTGTGTGTGTGTGTGGATTCAGTATATATATATATATATATATATATATATATATATATATATATATATATATATATATATATATATATATATATATATATATATATATATATATGTATGTGTGTGTGCGTGTGTGTGTGTGTGTGTGTAATTATTTCTATAGTTATTATCTTTTATTGACATTTCTCTCCTTTTGTCCCGTGTTTTTTTATCGTCAATGTTTATTCCCGTGTTTTTTTGTTTTTTTAATTGCTTTTTATACTTAACTTTATTTTCCTTATTAATAATGTTAACATTTGTCAAAATGAGTGTTGCAGAACGGGTCTCTTTACCCATAAGTTTTCCTGATGAAGCTGGGTGGGTTCTGTCCAAACGAGGAGTTGAATATCCTCTGCCTCCAGTAGCTCAGATTCTCATTCTCTCTTAAACGCAGTTCATTCTTCCTTCTTGAGTAAGGATCTAGAATACCCGCCCCATGTTCCCCTGCCTGTTGTAAAAGTCGACTAAATGGAATGGAACTAGGGGACTGGGAATCACCATTTCGTGTTTTCCTCATGTCAAGTCAATGCTTTGCTTTGACTCAGCCACCCACTAGATAGAATATTGCCCTTGTGTGTGTGTGAGTATAGATAGATAGATAGGTAGATAGATAGAACAGGTTTTTATTGGGTTCACCGACTTAAACTTAAATAATGTGCAATTAAATACTTATGTTAATGTTCCGGTTTTACGTCACGGACTCCATTTTAAATAATTGCTTTTAAATGTTATTTATTTTTATTTATTTACATTTCTCTTGGGTACATTGGATGCGGAATTAAATGTTGGGATTATCCGAAGTTTTCATGTATTTTCCTAGTTGTGCTCACGAGAAAGAGCCATATGCTCGTACTTAGTGAATTCCAATAATCAACTATTCTTACGTCAAAATATCACTTCCTTTCATCCTGCAAAGACACTTTCTTACGAAGCTTCAGATTGGCCTCTCTTTCTAGAGCCACCCATATAAAAATATCCCTCCCTGTCGCCTCTATCAAAACCATGAAGAAATTTAAAAACCCTCACCATATCCCCCTCTTCCTTCTAGCTTTAAGTGATGGTAAGCCTAACTCCCTCAGCCTAACCTCATAGCTGATATTGCTTATATATGTCACCAGATTATAATTACTGATTTTATTACTATGATTTAATTTTTAGGCATTATTATTATTATTATTAATAGTAGTAATAGAAATAATAATAGTAGCAGCAGCAACGGCTATTGGGATTTTTTTGGGATATGTTAACTCCTTTTAAAGATTTATTATTATTATTTTATTATTATTATTATTATTATTATTATTATCATCACACTACAGATTACCCTCATTGCTATCTACCCTTAATAACCTACGACTCGTATTCCCTCTATTTCAAGGGGGGAAGCGATTGCAAAGGCTGATCCAGTGATGTTTTGACGCAATTGTGACGTGGTCTCCGACTCCAAATATGTAAACAAGTTTAGTGCCACGTGTTTACTAGGTGGGAGGGATGGTGTATGAATTGGATGGATGGAGGTGGGGAGAGGGCTCGGAAGGATGAGGGTTGGAGGTGGGTAGAGGGTTAGGATGGATGGGATGAATATGGGGATTGGAAGAACTTTAATGAGGATTCATATTTCATCGTTTAGATTTCGTCTCGTGGTTTTCTTGGGGGATTTGTTGTCGGGGTAGTTTGTATTTATAACTCACTTTTATGCTACTACTATTACTACTACTAGTAGTAGAAAAGCTGCATAGAAAATCGTTGGCAATAAAAAAAAAAATTATCTTCAATTTACCCAATACCTGTGACAGGAAATTGCTTCGTCTCTCACTAACATACACACACACGTGCGCACTCACACGCACACACATGCACTGATAGTATCTAGGTCACTTACTTTGTAAACAGAATCTTGAAATAAAAATAAAATTAAATATAAGAGAAAAAACAAGAAAGTAAATCTAAATATAATTGTTTTTGTGTCACATAAAATAGATCTTGACATTGATTTGGTGGATAATAATAATAATATTGTTACCATCATAGTAATAGTACCACAAGGCTCGGTACTGGGTCCTCTATTATTCATCGTATATCTAAATGATCTGGATTCGGATATCAGTAGTAACCTAAGTAAATTCGCAGACGACACTAAAATAGGTAGAACTATAAATGGAAAAGAAGACATTCATGCTTTACAGGAAGATCTGAATAGATTATCTGAATGGTCGGACAAATGGCAAATGGAATTTAATGTTGAAAAATGTAAAGTAGTTAAAATGGGTACTATAAAAGACAATACTAGTTATAAGCTAAATAACCATGAAATCATGAGTTCTCAGTGTGAAAGGGATTTGGGAGTTCTTGTGAGTAGTAGTCTTAACACGTTGGCCGCGATGTGTACCATATGTGTACATGATCCAATTTTCAATTAAGCGACGTGTACCATATATGGTACACAGGAAAAAATTATATATTATTAGAAAAACTGTCATAAGTCGGTCACATGGACATTCATATGAAAATATCAAAGGAGATATTGTTCTGAAAGGTTCAAAAAACACAAACAAGGTATATTTAAACATTTATATAATGTAATTGTATAAATTTTAGGCATGAAAAACTATAGCAATATAATTTATGCATTTAATGTCTATAACTAGAAAAAATGACATATTTCCTTATAATTAGTTATAATCCTTTGGCATAATCGTCTTTAGACAAAAATATGATAGCACGACTAGGTAAAAAACAATAATGACTTAGTAATGCCTAGAAAATAATATAGAAATAGTGATATTCGCAGTCATTGCAGTGCAAAAAATATGCACAAACTAGAT
Organism: Halocaridina rubra; assembly: GCA_037179515.1. Taxonomy (NCBI): domain Eukaryota; kingdom Metazoa; phylum Arthropoda; class Malacostraca; order Decapoda; family Atyidae; genus Halocaridina; species Halocaridina rubra. The sequence goes on along the minus strand of JAXCGZ010016032.1, from coordinate 18,885 downwards.
ATAAGTAGGGCGTAATATAATAAAAAGAAATTGATTGTAAAAGAAAAATTTTGTAATAGGTAATGTACTACCTTCCATCTACTAATTTTGTAGAATAAAAGTAATTCCAATCATAAAATATGTTCTATTTATAATAAGTTTGTGGGAATCCGGAACCATAGCAGCTTTACTTGGAATGTGTAAGCATTTGGTGAACAAATCTTGTACAGTTTTACTCCATATTTATGGGTTTTCCCTGGAATATACTGTCGAAAGATAAGTCTTCCACGAAATGGGATCAGGCTCTCGTCAATCACAACAGATGATCCAGGTGTATAAGTTGAGCGAAAGTTTTCAGTAAGTTTTTCCAATAGTGGCTGCAATTTATACAGGCGACTAGAATTTTCATCTATGAATTCGTTATCATTGAAATGAAGAAAGCGCAACAACAAGGAATATCTATCTCTAGTGATGTTTTTATAGATGAAAGGTGTATCATATATATCTTTCTTCGACCAATACAGATCCAAAATAGGTTTACGCACCAGCCCCATAGTAATAATGATTCCTAGAAATTTTCTGATCTCTTGAGCATCAGTTGGAACCCACTGATTCAATCGTGATCTTCTTGATGGTCATTTGTTTTCAATTACCTGTGCAGCAAATTTATTTGTTTCTGTAACTATATCTGCAATGATATCGTCAGACACAAATAACTGATATACATCAAGTGGTGTCACTTTGTTCTGTAAACCAGAAGGAGTCGGTTTTATAAGTAACTCTTCTTTACCAGTAAAAGAGAAAGTGCGTTGTTCTGCTCGAACAGGACCCCAAGTCGAGTCAGAATCTTTGTCAGGCGGAGCTGTACCTGCACCTTGTGTATTACCAGCATTAGACACATTTTCACCATTAGTTGAGTCATGTTCCTCGTCATATGATTCATCAGTACTAGAACTCTCTTCTGAACTCAGTTGAAAATCTCGATCATCATCATCAGAGGACTCATTTTCGTCTGAAGATTCATTCAGGTTCTGATTATTAGAGTTGTTACCTCTTTTTCCATAAAAGCATGACGGTTCCATTATGCCTTGAAAACATGAACAAAATAACTGAACAGTTTATTTCATAAATACATCAACCAAATTCGTCTAGGAATCATGAGTAATGTGAGAACACATGAATGACTTCCACATTATAAGATTTGAATATAAATATTCCATTAGTTTTGTTCTATAAATATACATGCAAATTACATTTCTAATTCATTGTACTGAAACGTAACTAAATATATTAGTCTAAGAATAATTTTCCAAAATACAATAGCTAACAATAAGCCTGTAGTGATAAAATAAAGTTTGTGCTACCATATGGTACACGTCGCTCAGAGAAATAACATTTTCTCCTATGAACGATGTGTACCATATAAGTACACGCAGATTTTGGCGCACGTCGCTCATGATAGATAATATTATCACTCTATGCGACGTGTACCAAATATGATCACAAATTTTATGCTCTGATAGTAAAGAACTTACCTCTGTGCAGCGACACACACAACCTCACGCCTCCAGGTCTACTGTAACACTGGCAGTATTGGTTCAAACATGTCGCCCGCAGCCCTTAACATGGTACAGTAGGCATCGCGGTCAACGTGTTAAGCCAAGAGAGCAATGCACAGCAGTCAGAAATAAAGCAAACAGAATTTTAGGATTTATCTCAAGAAGCGTCAGCAATAGGACGGAAAAGGTTATTTTGCAGCTCTATCTCGCATTAGTTAGGCCCCATTTAGATTATGCTGTGCAATTCTGGTCACCCTATTATAGAATGGAAATTGAATCCTTGGAGAGAGTGCAACGAAGAATGACCAAGATGATACACAATATCAGAAACCTACCATATGAGGACAGATTAAAAAAACTTAATCTACATTCTCTAGAGAGGCGAAGAGTTAGGGGGGATATGATTGAAGTGTATAAATGGTTTAAAGGGATTAACAAGGGAGATATTAATAAAGTTTTAAAAATTCATGATCAAACCAGAACTCGTAATAATGGATTTAAGCTTGATAAATTTAGGTTCAGAAGGGAAATTGGTAAAAATTGGTTTGGTAATAGAGTAGCTGATGCATGGAACAAGCTTCCTAGTATGATAGTAAATCCCAATACCTTAGACACCTTCAAATGTAGATTAGATAGACATATGACAGAGGTAGGGTGGGTATGAATAGGTTAGTGCTTATTAGAAAAATCATAAAAAGAAAAACAGAATAAATAAGTAGAGTAGAATAGAATAGGTTAGACATGCTGAAAATACAATTCAAAAATGGAGCTGCCTCGTGTGTGCCAGTAGGCATGTTGCAGTGTCCTCTATTCTTATGTTCTTATATTATTTTTCCTTGTGTTTGTATTCTTCGACATGCTTGTCTGTCTGTCCTCTGTACCTCTGTTTTTTTTTTAATCAGTTTATTCTAAACAGTATTATCTCACCGTCATACATGTACTTATCTATCTACTTTTCTCCAACTGTTTTATAACCTGTCATTTTATATACTCATTTATTTATAGATTGATAGAAATAAATAGATAGACTGATAGATAGATAGCTTGGAATCCCCATATCATGGGCACAGTTATTGTGATGTGGGTGTGTGGGTGAGAGAATGGGCGTCAGTAGGTGACTTTGAGTGGGAGCAGACTTTTGGCAGGGCAATGAGGAAGATAGGTGTCAGGGACATTATTATTATTATTATTATTATTAATATTATTATTATTATTATTATTATTATTATTACTATTATTATTATTATGTGCAGCCAGCCTTAATTCTCCAGCTCTAACGTGTCACCCCCATTTGAATGGGAAACAATAGTGACACAAAATGGCAAACAACATTATTATTATTATTATTATTATTATCATTATTATTATTACTTTTTCATATTATTTGTAATTATATTTTTATTAATGATATTGTTATCATTCTACTTCATATTCTCGTATTTCTTCTTCTCCTCCTTCGTTTCATCCTCTTGATTCTTCTGCATTTCTTCTTCTATTCTTCCTCCTACTATTTCTTCACTTTTAATTCTTATTCCACCTCCTCCTTTATTTCTTCTTTTCCTTCCTCTTTTCATCCTCCTAATTCTTCTTCTTTTCCTTCTTCTCCTCCTACTACTATTTCTTCACTTTATCTTCCTATTCCTCCTCCTCCTTTATTTCTTCTTCTTCCTCTTCTTGGTGTAATATCCTTGTGCCAGATTCTTGGGATTCGTAGGTTGGTCTGTGGGTCGTCGCAGAGACCCAGCTAGATTCTTGGGATTCGTAGGTTGGTCTGTGGGTCATCGCAGAGACCCAGCTATTTCCTAGTTATTTCCTAGTTCCTAGTTTCACAGATTGGGTGGTTCCCTATTTCTAGTATTAGTTACTATTTCTTACTTTTTCAAAGATCTATTTTTTTATGTACTTGAGAGGACTGGGGAAGCACAGTGCTTAGAGCTCTTGACTTTGAAAGTAATAAACCTTGTTCGAGCCCACCCCAGGGCATTAGGAAGGACATCTAGTCATAATTCCCCAGCTTTAACCTGTCATTGTTCAGTCCTATTCGAATGAGGATTAATAGTGACACGAAAAATGGTACACAATAGAAATTCCATTTGACCAGAATTGGCTCCGGTTTTTATTTGAAGATTCTTGCCTGGTTTTAGTAGAGTGCATTTACCTTTCTACATACACAGTGTTATATATTACGGTTTTGAACGTACATGGCTTTAAAAAAAAAAAAAAAGAGATAAAAATAGGATATACCAAAAATTAAAATAAAACTAAAATCTAAAAATACTGTAGTTTTTTTTAATTTCATAAATTTAACTTTTCTCAAGTAGAGTTACGTACTTGCAAAGTACAGTAATCTAGGCATGATTTAAAGTATGTATACTTTAGGTTTTGAATATCTCAAATGCAAAGTATTGACACTTTTATGGTCCGGTTTTACTTCATGGACTCCCTTTTTTACCAAGGGCTAGGACGGTTGCCTTCTGGCGAAGGACGTGTTTTGGTAGATGTAATCATTACCCTGAGTGCATGCCTTTGCTAACCTCAGACCATGGCGGGGGTGCGAACCCTCGACCTGAGACCTCAGAGTCGAGGAGGATTTTTTAACATACACGAATTTTGAGTTAAGTTGAAGGACAGTTGTTGTTGTTGTTTGACTTTTTATGTGTCGCTATTAATCCCCATTTACGTGGGGGTGGACACAGGCTGGAACTGAGGAATTTAGGTTAGGTGCCCTTCCTAACGCCTTGAGGTAGGGTCAAATATGGTTCTGTCATTTCCCAAGTCAAGTGCTCTAGGTAGAGAGACAACTGTAATATTCAACTTATCTCGCTTTATATTGTGAAAGATTATGATCCATCCATAGCAAACTTGTGATAAAGCCATTTTCTCTCTCTCTATTTTTTTCTGTATCAGACACCTGACTTATATTGAAGAGCAGTTTACTCTCCCTAACAGTATATTTTTCCCTTAATCATATTCCTCTATTTTTCCCTCTCAACCTCTCCCATAAAGTTGGTCACTTATATTGACTGCGTATTCCCAGTGCGTACTGAGTGTTGTGTTTTCCCAGTGCATACCGAGTGTTGCATATTCCCCGTGCTTACCGAGTGTTGCGTATTCCCAGTGCGTGCTGCCAAGTGACTGCATTTTCACAGTGCATTCCTTAGTAATAGATTAATATTACAATAATTACCTAATAAGAACTATAGTAAAATATGGGAAGAAAAAAGGAAAAATCATTAATGCAAATTGTATTATTGTATTATGTTGTTGTTGTTTTTGTTTGTGCTATTTTATGTATCACGATTAATCCCCATTCGAATTGGGGTGAACAAAGACAGGCTGGAGTTGGGGGATTTAAGGTTAATCATGCTTACCTAATGTCATGCTTGAGCTTTGAATTTTCTTCATTCCCTAATGACCTGCCCTCTTCAATAATGCGCTCATTATATCTGTTAAGTTGACATAGGTTAGGAGACAATATAAGACACTACTGTCCCTATTGCACCTTCTTATGATTATGTGACCATTTTTACTCATTCACCATGGAAAGAAACCGGCTCGATCCCGAGCCTCCTGGTATAGCAGACCTGTCTTAAACCATCAAGCCACAGAAGCTCCAAGTTAAATACCACATACGTCTTTGTGTATGTTGAGGCTGTAGCTGCTCAGTAGTAGAGTACACGAGTCAAAAACAACCAACGGATGTTCGAGCTCACTTTGAGGTGTTAGTAAGGGTACCCAGCCTTTATTCCCCATCACCAATCTCACTGTTTCCACCCCCATTGGAATGGGTACTAATTATTACACAGTAACTCTTGTCTTGAACTAAATCATGCCATAAAGTAAACTTCAATAACTACAATAAAATATCCTCTAATGCTGTGAGATATCGATACTAAAAATTTAATTGAACTTCTCACGTGTTGTTGTGTTTGGCCCTTATTGGGGGCCAAACTTGTGAAGATAACTTTGCCACCAGTTGACCCTGTGCATCAAATTTTGTAGTAGTACTCAGTGAGAGTGCTGAGTAGTCAGCACTTTGCCAAAGAGAATTTGTGTAAATCCACTTTTGTCAGTTGAATTTAGGACCTCCCTGTTAGAAGCTACTTGTTCTATCCCTATTCAATTGGGATTGAACACAGATAGGTTTGAACTGGGGAATGAAGGCTGAATGCCCTTCCTAACACCCCATGTTGGGCTCGAATGCCGGTTTGTCATTTCACGAGTAGAGCACTAACCACCGCACTTCTGCGAAGGATGGTGCAGGTTAAACAATAAGTGCATTGTTGGTACTCAAGATTGTAAGAATGTGGGCCACACACTAATGTTATTTGTGGCTTAACCCATTTACTTGGGTTGAGAAGATAGCTAAGATGTTTGAGGGGGGTTAATGGGGAGGTAAGCTGTGAGCTATTTTGGTTCTTAATGGTTTCTATTTTGAATATATACTGTAATATACCAAAAGTGAAGCTGCTTCATAGCGTGTTACTGTACAGTACTCGTGGTTTGAATGTTTAATGTAATATTTTATTATTTTACTTTTATTTCTCTTTATTGGTCTTGTTTTTGGTTTTATTCTATGGTTATTGGTGGACTGCTGACTCAAGCAAGTAAAGACAATATATATTAAAAATCTTTATTTTTAAATTTTTATTATTGATGATCTTTTTAAACTTGATTGTTGTTACTATTATTATTATTATTACTGTTCATCAGTATGGGTAGAAAGATTAAGCATTTTATTATAGGAATTATAATTATCATTATTATTGTTATTGTTGCTTCAGTATTATTCATGAAAATTTTTCTTAAATTGTCTTCAATCAGCAATACATAAAACAATATATGTTGAACGTTATATATATTTTATAATGTGAGATACGCACACACACACACATACATATATATATGTGGAAATCAAGTACTGCCTGTATTGTGACATGTGTGTATTTACAATCACATCATCCCATTTTGGACTTTGTGATTAAGATAGCAGCGATATGCTAGTTAAATATCGCAATATTGTTGATTTTATGGTTATTGTTGTTAACCATTTTATGTGTCACTAATTTCCCACTCGAATGAGGATGGATACAGACAGGTTGGAGGTAGGGAATTCTTACTGGATGCCCTTCTTAACAAACATGCTTTTCAGTACCTCTGACTTTCCACATAATACTTGATCATTTGTGTAAAGTGCAATATACAGACACTCCCCAACTTACTAACGAGTTAGGTTCCAGAATCTGTTCGTAAGTAGAATTTTCGTAAGTTGACTTTAATTAAAAATAAGTACTGTACAGTACATACATAAACAGTTCTGTACAGTACTTAGACTAAAGACACTTAACTATTACATAAAACATAATGTATTCATTATTATTGAATTTGAATACAGTACAGTACAGTAATGCATACATTAATACATGGGTGGATAATGGGTAGGTTTTTGTTCGTATCTGTGAATGTCATAACTCGGCTGTTCATAAGTAGGGGAGCTTCTGTGTTACCAACTGATGCAAATATATTTATATTTTGAAATTTTTTTTATTTCCTCTCCTGCAAGACGTAACTCGAACTGTATGTACAGGATTTTTAATTGATTTTTTTTTTTTATCTGTATTAATAGTGCATATAGTTCATGTTTTAAGAAGACATTTGGGTTCCTTATTCCATCCCACCTTTCTTACTTGGCAAGTTTGCAGTGAATTTTAATGACTGAATTATCGTTGTATTTGCATATTTTTTTATGTGTCTCTTTTTAATGAGCGCTTTTAGAATTATGCATACATACATATATGTACATATACACATAAAGTAGCCACAATCTCCCTTGTCATGGGGTGTCCGAGTTAGAGCACACACAATCGCCACAAGCTAATATATCTCGATCACTCCTCTTAGCTCCTTGGGGATAAAGGGGGTAAATTATAACCTGTTCTATTATCCTCCTATGCCCTCTTCTCCTTTCAAGAGTTAGGGCAGCATCCATCAGAGTTTTCCTAGTTGCAAATATTCTCTGTACAAAAATATGTTAAGCTAATGAGCTGGAAGTGGCTACACATATGTTGAATACTTGAAATATTTGTGCACATCTGGTTGATGCAAATTGTCTATGTAATTGCACAAAAAGTTTTTTAAACTGATGAGCTAGAAGTGGTTACATCAGAAAGGTAAATACACGAAGCATCAATTTACATGTTCCATTCGTTGTTTTTTATGTTCCCTAAGCTACCCGGTTGAACAACCATGAGTCTCTAAGGGAGGCCACTGCTGATCCCAGGCTTCCCCACCGAGCACTTAGGGAGTGTATAGTGTGTTGTTGGCAAATATGGTTGTAAGCAATGCATAATGTGAGTTTTTGTATGAGGTACTGTGTCCCATCTTGGACTGGCGTCATTGATGTAAATGCCGTTTTGTTTATATTGATTCTATTTCCGTTGATGGGTGAACAGTTTCTGTAGCCCTTGATTGGCAAGCAGCATCTCTGAATGACTTGTAGAAATTTTTTGTGTGATAAGTAGACAATCTTCAACGAGGGACTGGTTTTATAGGTCTACTCTTATGTATTGACAGTGTAATTACATGTAAATATGCTTTATTTTAGTGTGTTGGATTCTTCAAAGTTGTAAGAAACTGAATGGGTAACACCTGTGTTTGTATTTCCCAGGGGGGTCTCCAGTACAACGTGGGACACCCCCCTAGACTCTCTTCTGGAAATCCTACGACTGCGACTGCTCAGAGTCATGAAGGTGTGTGAGCTGCTTTGCTCTTTTTTTTTTTTTTTTAAATCCCTTGGCATGAGGTTATTAATCCTGTAGGGATAATTCTTTTGATTGAATAATGATATTAAGTTTAATATTTTGAATCCTTGTGCATGTTGTTTGAAACCCCTTAATAGTAATGAGATTATTTAATAAAACATCCTCCTCAGGGACAGTGGTATTAATTTTTTAGTTATTGTTGTTAATTCTTGATGATTGAGTTATTTGGGACTTGCTTAATTGTACTTCCTTTCTTGTAAGGCCTATTTCCTATGTGTTTAACATTTTTATCAGCAGGTCAACCCAACCAGGGTATCAGGAGATATGCCCCCTATCAATTGCCCCCAGACTCTTACCCCATAGAACAGTTGCCCCAATATAATTGCCATCGAACAGTTGTTCCATTGATTTTTGCCAGTAAGGATAATTGTCCAATAAAAAGAAATTTATTTTAGGTTAGAGTTTGCATTTTAGGCAATTTTATTTTTTTAAATATGCTGTATATAGGAATAAAAGCAATTATCCAGGGCAGTTGTCTCATGGGGTCAGTTGTCCTATTGGGGCAGTTGTTCTGTGACTGTTGCCCCAGGGCAGTTGTCCAAAAGAAATTGTCTTAGAACCCCCATCCAGTGCACTTGCAGATCTCAAGCATCTTATAGTCTCTTGCCTACTTAACTGTTGTTTGTTCCTTTCATACCAGTAGACTAAAAGTTTACAGCTTTTTTGGATGACAGTTACGTGTCTCGCAATGACAGTCTCCGACTTGCGACAGTTCGAACTCAAGATAGACTTTCCAGAAACTTTACAAGCAATCTTTAAGTTAAATCTGTCAATATTCAGTTATAAAAGAACAAATATAGAATGTAACTGGACATGAAACTTCCAAGTTTAATAATGTTACACAGTGTGTTTTACGTTTGTACAGCACACTACTGTTTCCAGTTTATTGGTACCTCATTAGTATTTGTGTCCACCCCCATTAAAATGGGGACTATTTGCAACACATAAGATAGTGCATTATTGGTTTATGGTCATCTGATAATTTTGGAGTACAACTCATTTATCGAAACACACCTCGGCCAAAAGTCGAAGACCTCCCTTGTATTATGTACTTTTTCATTCCTTTTTTTCTTCTGTTCCTCCTATGTGTCGTAAAAGTTGACTAAATGGGGTTGAGCAAGGGGACTGGGAATCCCCTTCTTTGTATTTTCCTCCTGCAAAGAGTCAGATTTTTACTTTGACTCAGCCACCCCTCATAAGTTGGAGTATAGTTTTTATATATAGAATAGCTATTTCATCCTTTATAGATCAAGACTTGCTACTTTGCATCATGAAGCCCTTCTCTATAGTTTCACCTTTTTGAGTTTTACTGAGTAGGAATAACTTCTTGTAGTTTATAACTTCCAATTACCTTTTCTCTTATTCACTTGACTCTTTCTTTACGTCTCTGGTAACAGAATGATTTGAATAGTGCGGCTCTTAAAGTAGTTTGTAATTGACTGCTCCTTATAATTCATTTTTTGGGGTGGGTTTGTAATATTACACACCTTTTTTTTCTTTTCTTTTATATTTTAAGTTATGTAAATTAGTATATGTAAAACTTGGCATGTGCTGTAAGAACTAGTAAGGAATAATGATTATCATGGAAAGCAGAGTTAGATTGTTATATCTACTTATACTGTGACTTATGCATATGTACATATACAATGCCCATATCCCTTCCTGTAAGATGAATGGCCAAGTCAAAGTACATCCACCAGAAGCTAATATACATCGATCAGACCTCTTGTTAAATTCTCTGTTTGATCTAGAAGTCAAAACTTCATTTAGATAGATAAATATATAAGCAGCAGATACTGCGTTTGATTAATCGAGTGATAACACTGTCTCTCTTTTGGATATTAACAAGCAGTTTAACTCAGTTTTATGTTATTGTGTTTGCCCACTTACCTTGTGGGTAACCCAAGCAGGATGTTTGGGGAGGATTATGGCAGCGTTTTACCCCAAAGGAGCTTAGAGAAGTGATTGATGTATATTAGTGTCTGAAGAATGTGTTTTATACAATAGCTGCAATCCCTTTTGTGAGGAGATGGCCTAGTTAAAGCACACATTCACCTGAAGCTAAAACATTTCAGTCATGCCTCTAAACTCCATAGGGATAAAGGGCTGCTACAGTCCCTTTCCCACCACCCTACTTTGATCAACCACTGGGTAATTGGACAAGTATTATGTGAGTGCTAGTTTCTAGAGTGATAACAAAAACTAGGGCATATCTCATCAAATAAATACCCTTCAGAACTTTGTGTTTAGCTAGGCTTCATTCATTTAGTTTTGTATGTTCAATGTACAGTATGTCTTAGTTTCTAAGGCTGCTTTCACACCAAGGTTGCACGTGGCACGCCAGTTGAAAACGAACATCTGGATATATATAAAACCTTTCACACACAAGTGGCGTGACACGTCCCGTGTCACGTGCGACTTGTGTTGCAAGTCGTGTGTGGCACATGGGACGTGTCACGCCACTCCTGTGTGAAAGGTTTCATATATTTCCGGATATTCGTTTTCAACTGGCGTTCCACGTGCGACGTGCCACTTTGGTGTGAAAGCGGCCTAGCAGGTATAGAAATATAGCAAAAGAGTTAATTTCAGTGACTCTCAGATCATCCTGAAATTTTATAGAGAGCTTTTTATCAATACTGATAACAGAGGAAGAAGGAAATGAGAAAAAAAAACAAACGTGATAAGATATAAAAGATTGATAGAAATAAAGAATATTAGGAAAAACACGTGATGTATTCTAAAGGATGTACTGGTATTTGGTAAAAGGGGACCTCTGCTGTCCAGTAGTTAGAGCACTTGACTTGGAAAGTGACTAAACCCATCTTGGGCATTAGTAAGGGCTCCAGTCGGAATTCCCCAGCTCCAACCTGTCCGTATCTACCTCCATAATGAGGAATAATACTGACTCAAACCAGCAAACAACAATGACATCACCTGTATAATATATAAAAGTAACCTTTTTTTCTATGCTATATTATTGGAAAAATATATTATTTAGGGAGGGATTTTTGAAAGGAGTCTTATAACCGAAAACTTTTATTGTAATGTAATAGACTGATTACCTTTTATTATAAGCATAATCAGATTGCATATCTGAACAGATTAATCTGATATGAGCCTATCAGTCATTGATGTGTAGCTGTTCAGATAGCGTAATCAGTTTTAATTTATTTGTAAGTTAACTTTCACAATTTGATGTAGTATTACTATTTTGGGTGTTACTGCTCTGTTTTCCTTTGTCGAATGGGCCAAGTATGGTCATAGCTTCAGTACAGCATATTTACTCTCTCCTTTTATGAAACGGAAATAAAACGGAATGATCAGTTGCCGTAGATGGGTGCAAAAGGTTTTTTGCATCAGCGGTTTTAGAGTGAAGGTAATCCATTTGAAATTATTTCTCACATTGCACCGTATCCTGCTGAAATCAGAAAGGGGGTGGGGCCCAGCTGAACAATATTGGAGATAGCAAGGCTTCTTTATGCCCTGCTCAGCCTCATTTCTTTCATCAGCAATTTTGTGCTTTAAAAAAATTTAATGAGGAAGGATGGGTTTGTCAGCTCTAAGCTCCCTGTTCACTTTTAGTTTCCACGTACTACTTGTGAAATTTGAAAGAGGTATTCTGTCTCACCCACTGGGGACCCTCATAGTGTAGTAATTAGCGCTCTTGACTCGGGTGGGTTTGATCCCACCACAGGGCCTTCAAGGATGCATCCAATCCAAATACTCCATATTCCTCCAACCTGTCTGTGTCCACATTCATTGAAGTGGGGATTAGGAGTGACATAAAATGGCTAACAACAATAACAGGACCACTGTAGTTCAGTGGTAGAGTGCATGAGTCAGGATACAATTAGCACAAGTTCAATCCCACAGTGAGACATTAAGGGAGGGCATTTAACCTTAATTCCCCAACCCCAACATGTGTGTCCACCCCCATTTGAATGGGGACAAATTGTGACACAAACTAGTTCATAGCCTTTCTTCAACCACCAGGAATATTCCATTTGATCATCTCATATGAAACTTGAAATACGAGGAGAAAATTCCTCCTCACTCACCACCAGGTGTATCCCATTATGTCTCCTCAACATCGCAGGGAATATTTCCCTGCTCCGACCTGTCTGTTTCATTCTGCCCCCATGTGTATGGAGAATAATATTGACACAAAAAGGCAAACAGCAGCTATAAATAGCATGAATCCTAAATAATGCTTTTTTTATTATGAGTGAGACATCAGGACAGGCGAAGAAGATTGCCCTCATTGGGCCCGGGCACAAAGAAACCTAAAGCAAAGAGAAACAGAGATGGGTGTGTTGTGACTTGTCAGATGTGAAGATACAAGATGTGTACTGAGTATGCAAGAATATTCTGTGCAGATGTAGTCTTAGAAAAGGATCCTGAACTGAAGGAATCCTTGACATTGAGCCATCGTGGCCAGTCCTGGTGTGTGTGTGTGTTTTTATTTTTTTTTACGCACAGACACACACACCATGACGGGCAAAAAAAAAAAATAATTGCTTTCATTGGGCCTGGGCACGAAGAAAATAAAACGTAAAAAGAAGCTGAAATGGGAAGTGTTGTGACATGTCAGATGTGAAGGGATAGTAAGAGGCATGTAACGATTATCCAGGAATATTCAGTGTTGATGTAGGCATAGAAAAAAGTCTAGAAGCCCTTCAGCTGTAGTATTGCAATGGTCAGCTGGTGCCTTGGGCCACCCTACCACTTGCAATAGTATTGTACTTATGTCTCTATGTATATGTGTAGGGAATGGATAATGGCGTAATTTGTGGGTTCAGATGCTCTTAATCTTATTTTTTACATGTTACAACTTGTGTTCTATCAACACCCTGATGTTCCACATTAAAAGCTAATTCTTTCTGCAGAGTAATGTATAGAATGATTATTATAAAAATTTTATTATGTCATTATTATTATTATTATTGTTATTGTTTGAAATTATTATTATTATTACTGTATTATCATAATTATTTATCTATTTCCTTCATAGGCTGAGAGTGTAGAAGATGGTGGCGGAGATGGAGGAGGAGGAGAAGGAGGTGGAGTGAGCACAACAACACAGACACGCGTCATGGTAGATTCGAACGCCACTAGCACCACCACGGTCACCGACACTCCAGATGAGACTACCACCAAAACCTCCACGAGCAAATTTACGAAGACAACCAAAGTCAAGACAATCAAGATTGTGAAGAAGAAAAACTCTTTGGTAGCAAACGCCATTAACGAGATCAACAGCATGACTGCCGCAAGTGAGCAACAGCCTGTCGTTCGAAAATTCGTCATCAAAAAGAGCGAGTCACCGAAGAAACTTCCTGGTGTTGTTAAAAAAGTTGAGGTGGATGGAGTAGAGGCTGCCAAAACAGATTCAAAGACTGTCGAGAATGAGAAACCTCTGGAGACTGCAAAGGAAAATGAAACAAATGATGTTGATGCATCCACAGATGCCAAGGATTTCAAAGATATGAATGATTTAGCACAAACGAAAAAGCATGATGAAGTAGTTCCCACTGCAAATGCCATAGCTTCAAAGGAATCTGTTAATGATACCCCAAATTCAGGTTCCTTAGGCAAAACTTCTAGTACACCAGAAGTGAATAGCTGTACAAAAGAAAAATTGAGCAGTGAAGTAGCTAAAATTGCAAGCGACTCAAAAATTATAGTAAAGAGGGTGACTCTCTCATCGGCTGGGGAGAGATTTAAAACTCCTGGAATGACGGAAACTCCCAAACCGAAGTTCCTCATAAAGAAGAAAGCAGTTCCCAAAACAAATGATCAAATTAGTTCGGATAAAGATGCCTCTTCTTCCAAGGTTGTGAATTCTGAATCTGTAGTGTCAACATCTGCGACGTGTGCGGCAACTTCTGTGGATAGCTCGGTGACTTCTGTAGCAAATACTCCCGCAGCTTCTGCAGTACCAGAAAGTGCAGAACCTGTAGAACCAGCAGCAGAAGAAACTATGGCTGACATTGTAGAAGATTCAGGAAAACCCACTAGTCTTAATGAAGAAGTTTCACCTTCAGCAGTCACTTCTTGCGAAGGAATGACTGCGAAGAAAACAAAATCCTCGAGCTCCCTGTCAACCCGACCAAAGAAATTTACGGATGTGCCAAACATATCCAAAACGCAGTCTACTGATGCAGTGACGATGGGAAAATTAAAATTGGGTCCGGTTAATGTCCGTAGAAAAGTCAAGTCGGCCGACGACGTCAATTTGGAAAAGTCGGCCAAGGAAATGGAGAAAGTGATGGAATCAAAGGAAGATGTTAGCTCTTCCAAATCAACCCTCGCCTCTGTAGAAGATGTTACAAGCAATTCTGGGGATTTGTCAGAAGCAGTTGTCGTTAAAGATTCTTCCAAACTGAGCGAGTCCCCATCTGCTAGTAATGAAAAGCTCAGTGAAGTTGTATCTGGAGTTGTTGCTTCCTGTGATTTAGACGATCAGTACGATGACAATGCTGGCAATAGTAGTTGCGAAGGTGCTACAGGCATTACTGTTAGCGAAACGTCAAAGACCTCGGACACTGATTCTCAGATCGATTCTGAGTTGAGCAATGTTAGTGTTTTCGTTATAGTTCGCGATATGAGTGGCTTAACGGTAAATGTTAATAAAATAACTATTGTGACTCCTGCGACATCGACGTGTGGCGAATTGATGCAGGAAGTAGGAAGAAGGTTTAAATATGAACCTGACTCCTTTTCGCTGGTTTTACAGTGCTCAGATGGATCTCAGGTAGAAATTGAAAAGATGGAGGCGGAACGTACTCTAGCAGATGCACGATTTCAGGTCGAAGGGACCCCCAGAAATAATCTCATTCTCTGCGACCTTAATGGTCATCTCCCTCATAAGACAGATGAAGATGACCTCAGTCTTGGTGCGTCAGCATCGCCTACAGCCAATGCCACTGAAAGGAAATGGTTTGACAGAAGCAGTAGTCATTATGACAATACGCCGGAATATTCATATTCTTCTGCGCTGATTAAGCATGACACAGGTAATATGACAGAGATTACAAGTTTCCTAAACCTAATCCCTTGCCACAACGAAATATCTCGTTTTTGCCCATGTGACATTTTTTGGTATGGACGAAATAACCCGTCAAAAAGCTACTCTGTAAGATAATGCTTTGAACAAACATACTCTTCTATTATGGTTCTCTCCGAGCCTTCCTAAGGCAAAGATGAGTACTTACATGAGAATCATATGTTTAACAACCCCACTTACAACATCTCTGATAGGTGAGATGTATCAAAGACGACCTATATCGTTTATTCCCCACTTATATTGTCTATTTTGGAAAAATATTTGCTGATGAAGAGATTAATTAGTTGACTATTGCTTTATGTACTATATAATTTAATTTAACTGGTCAATGCTGTTATTTTATTGCAGTGCTATGCTTTTACTCCAGATAATTGAAAAATGTATAAAAGGAATGCACCAGTATCTTTTATACGTGTGTGATGATTTTGTTGTTAACAGTATATAGTGTATTTGTATCTCAGAGATAATTAACATGACTTAGGAAAGTCTGTCTTTTCAACGATAAAAATTATGATTTGAGTATTTAATGTAATTAAACTCTGTAGACATTTTAGGTAAAAACTTAGGTCAGGGAAATATTTTTGGCAAGTTAGTTGTTTAGGTTTGGATTGATGATGAGAGCTATCTTTAATAATATTTTATGGAAAACCCTAAAAAATTAAAAGAATGTATTTTTTATTTCCTAAAAAAGAAGAATGAGAATTTACTTATAAACAAGATAAGTGAGGGTATTTTTAGTTCTTTATTAATTAGCACACTTGTAATTCATTAAATGGGGGAACTATGGTAACATGGTTGCAAGACTGCTCAACTCAAGAGGTGACAAACTCGTGATTGAGCCTATTGTGGGGCATTATAAAGGACATCCAACCATGATTCCCCAGCTCCATCCTGTTTATTTCCATCCCCATAACAGGTATTGATAGTGAGGCATTTTAACTTGCAATTTCTGAAGTGTTCCATATGGCTCCTGTTTAATATAAATTTTCTTTCATTTATTTTTTGGACAGGTTACGTAGGTCTTGTAAATCAGGCAATGACGTGCTACCTCAACAGTCTTTTGCAAACCCTGTACATGACGCCAGAGTTCCGCAATGCGCTCTACCAGTGGGAATTCAAAGGCTCGGAAGACGAAGCCTGCAAAAATATACCCTGTCAGTTGCAGAGACTCTTTTTGTTATTACAGGTAAAGGTTATAATGTTATGATGATATTGGGTTTGACCAAATGGGATAATTGATCAATGCTGTTTGGGTGCTGACATTGTTAATGCCATCCACTTTGTAAAGTTTGGTTTGGTTAGGTTATATTTTCACACGAAAATCTTAGCAACTTAACATCTGACCTCAGTATGGGTTAAGTGCCCAATCAGCTGGCACCAAAAGAGCTTTGCTGAAATCTACCAAAACATGGGCTTGAGGTGTCTACTATAACAGAAATTATTTATTTTTGCACACTTGACTCCATACCCTGCTAGAGCTGCCAGGGTAACCATAACTAAGAAAAAAGAGGGAGGCATCTAAGTTTTTATCATACTTGTATACTGCTCATCAGCACCCCTTGCATCATATGTTCTGTAGCTAATAGAAAAATTTCAGGGAATATGGGAATGCCAGTCTGTCACTCCCTCTATTTTGGAAGTGACAACCAACCATTCAAACCCCCAGCAGGGCGTTAGGAAGGGATTCCAGCCTTAATTCCCAAGCTCTAACCTGTCTGTGTCCACCCCCAATATGGGGATTAATAGTGATGCATAAAACAGTGAGCGCACTCCCAACAGTCATTTTAGTCTTTTTTAATGACACTTAGTGAATCCAAGTGAAAAGCACTTGACTAGAAACGATAGACTAGCGATCGATCCCGCCGTGTGGCATTTAGAATAGCATACAACCTTAATGCAGATATTCCAATTTGTCTGTGCTCACCCCCATAATTGAGATTAATAGTAATATAAAATGGCGAGCAACTGTACTAGTGTTCTGCATATTTAAACCCTATTCTCATAACTTGGTCTCGTTTCAGACAACTAACAAAAGTGCCGTAGAAACGACAAACTTGACTAAGAGTTTCGGTTGGGATAGTAGTGAAGCGTGGCAGCAACATGATATACAGGAGCTGTGCCGTGTCATGTTTGATGCCCTCGAGCAGTGCTTCAAGAATACACATCAGTCTAATCTCATCAATGATTTGTATGAAGGTAAGTCTCGTTCCTCTATTAGGCACTCTCTTATTCACAAGGCATGAAAGGGATGTTTTTTTATCCTGTTATTAGTTATCTGTATATGCAGAAACCATAAGCCTCCTTATAAGTGGGGTAGCAGAGTTAAGAAAAAACTTGACTTTTTCGGAGGGTAAATAAGAGGAGGGGATTTCCAGTCTCCTCTCTTTGCTCCATTAAGTTGACCCTTAATACATGCAGGGGAACACTGAAGGGGTATTCTTGCCCTCAAGTACTAATTAGTTTTATGTTAATTTTATATCAAGATATTTTATTGCTTTCTTGTCAAACCACCATCATTCAATTTCTTTTTCTGGTATTTAGTCAGGCTGCTTTAGGATAAATGGTGATGATCCTGCAAATGTCCTTTTGCATTAAAAGCAGAATTGGATCTCCTGTGTCAGTTACTAGCAAAAACGTATGGAATAGGGAAATACTTTTTGGGTAATCCTGGGTATGAAATTAATCGAGTTTTTGATGGTGCCACATTCGAAAATATAATAGAGCAACTTAACTTCAGACTCATCACATGAGGAAAAAGATTAATTATAGGGGACTCAGGCCATAGGAATTTCTTGCACCTGCTAGCACAATAAACTGGGATTGGGGTGTATGAGAAATTACCATTATTTGAACCAGTGAGGGTAAACCAGCTGCAACTGCCAACCTTACGGCAGTGCATCCTTGTCCACTTACCCTGTGGATGACCCAAACTGGGTGGTGGGAGAATTGTGACAGCTCCTCATCGCCATTGAATCAAGAGGACTGATTGTGGTATATTATCTT
Organism: Halocaridina rubra; assembly: GCA_037179515.1. Lineage (NCBI taxonomy): Eukaryota > Metazoa > Arthropoda > Malacostraca > Decapoda > Atyidae > Halocaridina > Halocaridina rubra. The sequence goes on along the minus strand of JAXCGZ010016032.1, from coordinate 457 downwards.
CTGCTAAATATTAATATTTTGACTAAGCCACCCTTAATTTTAGTATATATATCTGACCCACAGGAAGAATGAATGGTTAATTTCAGTATGTTTCTGACCCACAGGAAAAATGAGTGACTACGTTAAGTGCCTAGAATGTGGTAACGAAGGTGCCAGAGTTGATACTTATTTAGATATTCCTCTTCCTATTCGTCCTTTTGGGTCAAGTTCGGCATATAAGTCTGTGGTAAGAGTTGAACGTTATTTCTTGGTGTTAAAGCAATTGTTTTTTTAGGCTTATGTGATCTGTGATCACTTGATGGAGATTGCATTCATTATGCACCCATTTTGTGTCACAGTTGATCCCCATTCAAATGGGAGTGGACACAGATGTTGAAGGGTGGGAATTAAGGTTAGCTGCCTTTCCTAATGCCCCATGGGAGGTATCAAGCTCACGTTAGTTAATTCTTGACTCGTG
>JAXCGZ010016031.1:0-33897 GCA_037179515.1 Halocaridina rubra | reverse complement strand
AGCTTTGGGCTCTTTCATGTAAACACAATTAGGTAATCACACGCGTATGTATGTATATATATATATATATATATATATATATATATATATATATATATATATATATATATATATATATATATATATATATATGTGAATAAAATAATTCAAGTTACAAAAAAAAATCTCCATATTTTATCTCTTAGAGAGGAAGTTGCTTACATATTAACAAGTTAATTTACAAGTCAATAAGGCAACGCCAGTCTGGATGACCTTGTTAAATCCCACAGTTTCGGGACTTAATATGGTGATATTAGTATTATTTTTACATATCTTGGTGTTAAGTGTTCCAATTTAACCATTTCTTAATACTTTTTTCATTATTTATTTTATTTAACAATTGTTCGTCCTATATTTATACAAATTTTATTTTCATTAATAATTTTTTTCATTCATTATTATCTTCGATTCGATTTTGATTTACTATTTGTATATCTTTTAAGAATTAGTCTTAATTTTGTGGTTATTTGTGTTCTAGACACAACTGTCTTTTATTTTTATAAACTTTTTTTATTCGGTTTTAAAGCCTGTTTGTGATTTGTTTCAAATTTAACAAATTTCGCTGTACAATTCGTATGCAGTTAAAACCTCTTTGAAGTATTATTGCTTCTCTCTCTTTCTGTCTTTCTCTCTATCTGTCTGTCTCTATCTATCTATATGTCTTTCTGTCTATTTAGTTATTCATCCATATATTTATATATCTATCTTTGTACATATATCTATCTATTAAATATCTATATTTGTACATATATCTATATATTAATCTCTATCTTATTGCACATATGTATCTATTGAAATATCTATCTTCATATATATATATATATATATATATATATATATATATATATATATATATATATATATATATATATATATATATATATATATATATATATTAATCTATCTATATAAAACCGTATTTTGAAGTTGTCAACTTCCGCCTTTTTCACATGTCCGAAAAGTAAAAACAAAAATTATGAAATATTTCTCTCTCTCTCTCTCTCTCTCTCTCTCCTCTCTCTCTCTCTCTCTCTCTCTCTCTCTCTCTCTTCCGAAAAATGGTTTTAAAATATTATTTTCTGATTTAGAAAAATAATTCCAAACCTTTCCAACGAAGCCTCTTCCGAGTGATTAAATGGATAAATAAATAAGTAAATTATATAAATAAATAATAATTATCCCCTTCATGAGTTTAGCATTTTTATCCTATGCTTGCCAACACACACCTCGAAATGAAAAATAAAGCCAATTTAGAATAATTTTCTATGCTATGCCAAAGAATTTTCTATTTAATGTATTTGTAATATCATAATAATAATTAGAATAATAATATAATAATAATAGTAATTAAATAGACATTTTTAGTATTGAATTTTGGCCACATTGTCATAATAATAATAATAATAGTAATAATAATGATGATGATAATAATTAATAACAGTAATTGTATTAATAATAATAATAATAATAATAATAATTACAATAAATTTACCTTTTCATTTGTATAGCATTTCTAACCCCAATGCCCTCTCTCTTACTGAAATAATAACAATGAGAATAAAACACATCAGAAATAATAATAAAAAGTCCACATCAGTTATAGGGAAAAAAATAGCCCCTTTTTTTCCAATCTAGCAAATGAAATATGGCGAGGTTTGCAACCATTAATATCCGGAAATAGTATACACTGGGGCCCTGGTGCTGGTAAGGGCAAGAAGCAAAAGGCCCCCTTTGTATTTACACCCCCTCCCCCTTACGTTCTCCTCTTACCCCCCTACCACCTCTTCAGGTCTACATTCCATCATGCCCTTCCACTACCATCATGTCTTTTTCCTCACCTTCCACCCTAGGTCTGCATTCTACCCTTCCACTACCCATTCCGTTCTCTTTCTCTCCCTACCACCCTCTTCAGGTCAACATTCCATCATGCCCTTCCACTACCCATCATGTCTTTTTCCCTCACCTTCCACCCCCTAGGTCTGTATCTACCTTCCACTACCCATTCCATTCTCTCTCTCTCCCCTACTACTCTTTCAGGTCTCCTTTGCACCCTTCTACTACCCATTCCATTCCCTACCACCTTTTCAGGTCTATGTTCCACCCTTCCGCTCCCCATTCCGTTATTCATCTTTCTTTTCGCTCTCCCTTTCATTTACTCTGCCCATCCCATTCTCATTCTCTCCTCTACCAGTCTTTCAGGTCTACGTTCCACCTTCCCACCACCATCTCCGTTCTCCTGCCCATCCCATTCTCATTCTCTCCTCTACCAGTCTTTCAGGTCTACGTTCCACCTTCCCACTACCATATCCGTTCTCCCTATTCCCCTACATCTACCTTCCCGTTTTGGCCTCCCGTTCCTCCGCTCCTTCCCTTAAATTTCTCCCTTCACTCCCTCAACCATTCCGTTCTCACGTTCCCTCCCCCACCACTTCCCGTTCGCCGTGTTCTCCCCTTCCACAATTTTCTTGAATCTTTCTCCTCTCGTCCTTTCGGGTCTTCTTCATCCGTCACTTCGACCCTTTCCGTTCTATTTTATCTCATCCCACCACCCATTCCGTTCTCCCCTTTCCCACCCATTCCACCCATTTGGTTTTGCTCTCTCTCTCTCTCTCTCTCTCTCTCTCTCTCTCTCTCTCTCTCTCTCTCTCTCTCTCTCTCTCTCTCTCTCTCTCTCTCTCTCTCTCTCTCTCTCTCTCCTCTCTCTCTCTCTCTCTCTCTCTCTCTCTCTCTCCATTTCCCACCCTCACCTTTTTCATTCTTCCTCTACCCCTCAACCCATCCAGTTCCCCCCCCTATTTCTCCTACCTCCACACTTTCCGTTCCACCATTCCGTTATCTTTTTACAATGGATGGATTCGGTTTTACGTCACGAACTCCCTTTTCTACTAAGGGCTAGGACGGTTGCCTTCTTGCGAAGGACTAGTTTTGGCAAATGTAATCGTTACCCTGAGTGTATGCCCTTACTAACCTCAGTCCGTGACGGGGCGGGAACCCTCGACCTGCCGCCTCAGAGTCGCGGACGCTACCATTTTGCCACGGAAACTACTCCGTTATCTTTTTACAATAATGGGATGGAAACGTACGACTCTCACTATTGTGTGTGTTAACGTGTGATTGTATGTTTGTATGTATATATGTATGTGTGTGTGTGTGCCTGTTGACATTAGGAAATTGTATGTTTTTTTTTTATCATATTTAGTATTCTACATATTGTCAATATCAGTTTTGTTTTCCTCTATTCAGTATTTGTTATTAAGTGATTTTATTAATTCTTATTTTGTTATATTACTGTTTATTAATATTCGTAATTTATTATATTTTAAATAACTAATTAATATATATATATATATATATATATATATATATATATATATATATATATATATATATATATATATATATATATATATATATATATATATATATATATCAGCTGTTTTTCCAGTGTTCATAAGGAGTCACGGTATATCCCTAGCCTCTTATAGTCAGATTTTAGTTTGGGCTCAATTTTACAACCCTCTCCATTGATCTAGGCTTGAGACCGGCACTGAGAGTTTGGCTGTTTGTTCCCAAGTGGTTAGATTTCTCACACGCGCACACACATACACACTCACTTGCTCACTCACTCACTCACTCATACATATATGTACACATGAGCCACAATTTCCCTTGTAAAGGGTGTAGCTGGCTCAAAGTAAAACTTTTACTCTTAAAAGGAAGGGAAATCCAGAGGAGGGGATTCTCACTCCTCTCGCTTCGCCCCATTTAGTCGACTTTTGCCACACGCAGAGGAACACGGAGGAGGTATTTTTGCCCCAAGAAATATATATACATATATATATAGATATATATATATATATATATATATATATATATATATATATATATATATATATATATATATTTTTCCGGTTTTACGTCACGGACTCCCTTATCAACCAAGGGCTAGGACGGTTGCCTTCTTGTGTGTGTGTGTGCGTTTGTGTGTGTGTGTATACGGAAATACATACGCGCTTTTGGTTCTGCTTCTATTTATAACTAAGCGTATGAGTAAGTGGTTGTGTGCGTTTATGTGCGTAGGATGACGTACATGTGAACACGGCCACCGTACACACGCCGAGTGACGACACGGCAGCTTTAGTTTCTGGAGAGGTTGGCACTGGCACTCACACACAGACGCACACACACACCACGCCTCTCTCCGGCTGCTGCTATTACTACTACAATATTCACCGCTGCTTTTATTTCTGATTTTTCTCCCCTGAAATATTCTTTTACTTTTACTACCACTATTATTAATCCTACTACTTTGACAATTATTGCTTTGATACTGCTTTTAAATGTTACTTCTATTACTGCTTTTCTCTTTCTCTCTCTTCACACCTGTAATATTACCTCTGCATATACCTCTGTTGCCTTTACTCTGATATTTTTTGTATTAATGCTGCTTTTAGACTCTCTCTCTCTCTCTCTCTCTCTCTCTCTCTCTCTCTCTCTCTCTCTCTCTCTCTCTCTCTCTCTCTCTCTCTCTCCTCTCTCTCTCTCTCTCTCTCTCTCTCTCAATTTGTATTACTGCCCTAGTTCTACTTAGGTACCCTTGTGACGAATATATCGATTTTTTTTTTCAACCTTTGTTACAATTAATTTGACACATTCTTGAATTCCTTGTTGCTGCTTTTATATGTTACTTAACTGCTTTTTTTCTCCCCTAGGTACTGCCTCTTTGAATTTTATCTTTGTTACTGCTATTAATACATTATTACTTTGTTTTGTTAACTTGTATTATGCTAATATCTATTCCTTTTAATTTTACTACTACATCAGTTGCTGCTACTTCCCAAGTGCTTCTTTTATTAATACCCTGAGTGTCAGTGCCTCTGCTGCTGTTATTACTTGAGTCTTCAATTGTCCTTTAATCTTGGACTTATAAGAGTTGCTGCTTTTACTCTTTATTATTGCTATGGATCTCAGTTTTCCACTGCTTTTCCTGCTTGAATCTTCAATTTCTTTTAATCCTTGTGGGGTTCTGTTCCCGAACCCCATTAAAAAGCCAATAACCCAACCTTCAAAGGAAAAAAAATTTCCCTCTCTTCAGTGTCTCAAATTTCAATTGATAATAGAAGCCCAGAAAAGGTAGTCACCGTGGCTCAAGCGGTAGCGTCCTCGACTCTGAGGCGTCAGGTCGAGGATTCGCGCCCCGTTACGGTCTGAGGTTAGCAAGGGCATGCACTCAGGGTAAGGATTACATCTGCCAAAACAAGTCCTTCGCAAGAAGGCAAATGTCCTAGCCCTTAGTAGAAAAGGGGATCTTGACGTAAAACCGGAACAGTAGAAGCCCAGAAAGGCATAATTTTTCTTACTTTACTTTCTGCCTATGATGCTCCTATACCCACCCAGGAGGTCCGAAGTTCAACTCCCTAAAGTGGTTTTCATAGCTTCGCTTCGCCAGAACCACATGGGGCTTAAGCGTTGAATAGATTTACCTATATTGGTTCTCATTGCTTCTCTCCGCCAGAATAATTTGGGATTACAAGTGAGTTTTGAGAACTTTGGTTGGTGACTCCTATCAACTCAGCAGGCTTAATGACTACATCCTTTTATAAATGGGATGGGGCATTGTTGGAACAATTTCCTCGTAATCTGAGGTGTCATTTAGGGTAAGAATATCCGTTTCCTAGGTCTCGTGTAAGATAATATTGTTGTAACTCTGTGTGTGTGTCCGTGCGTGCGTACGTGTGTGTGTGAGAATAGCTGTATAAATGATGAAGGCCATAAATATTTTATCCGATTGGGGAGAAAGGGCCTCACCGAGGTAATCCCTCTACCATGAAGTTTTTTTTTTTAAGCTTAAACAGATATTAATCTGTGTTTGAGTGTGTGTTGGTTTGTGTATGTGGCATGGTCTTTTTTCTATTTAATATAAGGGTTGGTATTGAAGTCTTGAAGTATAATGATTTCCGTTTGTTTATATATATATATATATATATATATATATATATATATATATATATATATATATATATATATATATATGTTTTTTTTTTTTTTTTTTTTGTTACATTGACCAATGTGGTTTATGGCTGTTATGCTGTATTCCTTTACCCTTTTGCTGTATCTTATCAGATTATTAATGTTGCTGTGTCTAATATCTGTTATTGATATTAATACTGTGATTGCTGTTTCTCTCTGTTGCTGCAGCCGCCGGGGGCTGTGAGCCCAGCCGCTGGGAGAGCGAGTCGGTTTTCTTTTTTATTTTGCATTTCATACTACCTATGCTCCTTGAGTGTTATTTCGGCTGCTCTTAGTATTTCAGTATCTACTCATTATCCACTGGTTATGCTCCTTCAGTGTTAATTCAGCTCATTTCAGTATTTAATTTTTTCTATTTTTACTATCACAAATATTCGTTCTGAAATATTACAGATATTTCGGAATCTCAATATTTGCTCGATTTTATATGCACTTCTCTTGCTATTTCAGTATACTTTCAAATATTTCTAATACTTCAGTATTTATCTTCCTACTTCTTATGCTCCTTCAGTGTTATTTCACCTTTTTTCAGTATTTCAGGTTTGCTTTTTTATTTATACTTCCATAAGTTTCCTTCAGTATTAATATGGCTGCTTTCAGTATTTCAGTTAGAGTATAGAATCATAATTCTTTCCACTGTGTTTGTCCTTCAGTATTATTTCAGATACGTTCAGTACTTTAGTATTATTTCCTTACTACTAATATTCCATCAGTATACTTACATACTTTCACTATATCAGTATCATATTAATATTCCCACCACTCTAGCTCTTTCAGTATTAATTTCAGGTGATTTCAGTATTTTCTGTTTCAGTTTCATTTGCTGAAACGCATTCCATCAGTATACTTACATACTTTCACTATATCAGTATTAGTTTAATATTCCCACCACTCTAGCTCCTTCAGTATTCATTTCAGGTGATTTCAGTATTTTCTATTTCAATTTCATTTGCTGAAACGTATTCCATCAGTATACTTACATACTTTCACTATATCAGTATTAGTTTAATATTCCCACCACTCTAGCTCCTTCAGTATTCATTTCAGGTGATTTCAGTATTTTCTATTTCAGTTTCATTTGCTGAAACGTGTTTGTGTCACTTCAGTCGTTGTAGTTTCTTCTGTCGTCATTTCACTTGGCATTAAAGCTGCCCTGCCCTTCGGGCATCTGTTGGCAGCAGTGACTGCAGCTGCTGCACAGATGCTGTTCGGACAGATGTTACAAATGGACGGATTTATCACGTGTCGTACCAATCACACAAGCTCTTAGTTCAAACCTCCTCCTCTTCTTCTTCTTCTTCTTCTTCTTCTTCTTCTTCTTCTTCTTCTTTTTCTTCTTCTTCTTCTTCTTCTTCTTCTTCTTCTTCTTCTTCTCCTCTTCCTTCTCCTTCTTCTTCTTCTTCTCCTTCTCCTTCTTCTTCTTCTTCTTCTTCTTCTTCTTCTTCTTCTTCTTCTTCTTCTCTTTTTTTTTTCTTCTTCTTCTTCTTCTTCTTCTTCTTCTTCTTCTTCTTCTTCTTCTTTTTCTTCTTCTTCTCTTTTTTTCTTCTTCTTCTTCTTCTTCTTCTTCTTCTTCTTCTTCTTCTTCTTCCTCTGTACTTTAATTCTTCTCTCCCTTCTCCCTCTTCCTCCTTCTAGTGTTTCTACTTCTCCTCTTCCTTCTCCGCCTTCGTCTTATTATTCCTCTCCTCCTTTTCCTCCTCCTCTTTATGCTCCTCCTCCTCCTGCTTCGTCTTATTCTTCTTCTCTCCTTTATCTTCCACTCTTTCTACTCCCCTTTCTCTCCCTTCAGCTCCTCTCTCTTTTCCTCTGTTCTGCTCCTTTTCCTCCTTCTCTATATTTTCCTCTTTCTCTTCCTCTTCATTTCGTCTTATTCCTCTTCACCCCATCTCTATCTTCTCTTTCTCCTCCTCTGTCTTTTCCTTCTTCTCCTTCTCTCTGCACTCCTCATCCTTCTCTTATACTCTTCCTCCTCCTCCTCCTCCTCCTCCTCCTCCTCCTCCTGCTACTTTTGCTTCTTATTGTTACTCTTTCTTGACTTTATTCTTTTCCTCCTTCTCCATTTTTTTCATGCATCTTCTTCCTCTTTTTTTGTATCTATTTTTAAATCTTTTTTGGCTCCTCTGTTTACTTTTGTCTCGTAGTTTTACATCCGGATGCCACTCCTAACACCAGCACAACTCCATTTATCCTGGCTTGGCACTGGCACCGATGACGAGCTCTCAGTGAGAACCGATATTCGATATCAGAATCGGTTACAAATATTGATGTTGGAAGTGGTTTTTCCGATTTTGACAAAGTAATTGAATTACGATTATAATGGTTTTGATTTTTAACCGATATTTTCGGATCCCGATATACTGTAATTTAAGCGGTTTCCGATACTGATGCTCCCAGATGTGGTCTTGTCAGATGCTGAACTTGACTTTTGAATAAAAGATATGAAAATCGGCCGATATAGTAGAATCTTGATATACAGTATTTTGAGCGATTACCGATACTTTCGATTATAGAACATGTAGATATTTTAGAATCGGAGAAATTAATTAATCTATGGGATTAATATATGTTTTTTAATTGTGAAATTACTCAAAGCCGATATTTCTTATACCCGATTTCCAGTATCGTGAGGTACTCCCGATTCGGCTGGATTTAATAAAAATGTATATCTTTTGATCCGATTTTCCGATTTATTTGTAATGTTGAAATTTTTGAAATATTTGTTCAGCCTATATTTCGATATCCAATAGTATTAGTTACCGATGATATGATATCGTTAATAAGATTCGGTAGTTTTCAAGTATATCTGAATGAAAAAATATTCATATATTAAACCGATACTACAATAACCGATATTTTGTATATCGAAGTGAATGTTGGTTCTTAATATGAATATTAAAGACAAATGATTCAAAAAATTAAGACCACTCCAGTTCCGGATGCCCGATAATGTGGCGCATGGCCGATATTGGCCTGTCAAGAAAATGCCGAAACTTCAGAAAAAAAATATTAAAACAACAATTTCGAAACTTAAGACGCTCCTCCGATACCCGATATCCATTCATTAGAGACACGGCCGATATTTGCATTTATTGAAAAGCCCGATGTATCTGAGTTAGATCTTTCAATGTAAATTTTGATAATAATATAAAATATAGATATTTTGTGTTGATATATTTATTTTTTTTGGCACTTTATTTTAATACCATTTAAAGAAGTTAAATAATAGTCTATACAATCAGGTCCAATATATTTAAAGAAATTTATATCCGATACTGATGATATGTAAAGAATAGCCTGCGCCTCCGGATCCGATATATTTAATCGATCTCTGGAAACAAGTTTCGACATTTTAGACGATACGCCGATATTCATGTATTGACAGGTCTTAAGTTCTATAAATGGAAAATTTATAAATGCATTTGATAGTACCTATATTTTTCGGTACCCGATACAAATATTTCCGAGAAATCTTGATAGACTTAAAAACCGTCATATTTATCAATCTCCTTAAGAACATTTTGATATTTTAGATAATACACCGATGTTTTTATATTCTCAGGTCTTTAGTCACGGACTGAGGTTAGTAAGGGCATGCACTCAGGCTAACGATTACAGCTGCCAAAACAAGTCCTTCGTAAGAATCAACCGTCCTAGCCCTTAGTAGAAAAGGGAGTTCGTGACGTAAAACCGAATCCATCCTTTAGCTTTCCAAACTGCAGTTTATAATATGCATTGCAAATCGTGGCACTATGCAGAACATTTAAAGTACACCGAGTGCCATACCTTGCATAAGGATATCAAGAAATATTCACAACTGACCTATACTATATATTTATTTTATGATTCATGTTCAATTATTCCACAAAGTTTCGCCGACATCAGTCCGCTACTTCTTCAGGTATCTGGGTAGATCGGATATCATACCCTAGGCTACAGTGTTGACTAATGAGTAGGTGAAAGATCAGAGCCTGTAGAACACTACTGGCAACAGGAAATGGGCTAGATGCTGCACCATCAACAACCAAAGATATAAAATGGTCAGAAAGAAGACTGGATATCATAGAACAGAGAGAAGGGGTAAAGCCATGTGCAGCACATAACGGATTTATATAAAATTTGTATAGATAATTTGATGATTCATACTCAGTCGTTCCACAAAGTTTCGCGGAAATCCGTCCATTACTTCCTGAAATATCCGCAATACTAGTATGCGAATAGATACAGAGAGCGACGGATCAAACCCATTATCTCTCGTTACTCCAGATGCCTTACTTTGGCTTATTGTGTCGACTATTAGCCAGGTCTGATTTTCACTAAACTTGTAGAGTTGGTTGAATGGATTTATTTCAACCTTTCCACAAAGTTTCGCGCATATCTGTCCTTTATTTCATGAGATATTTATGAATAGAAAGAGGCAGACTAGAAGAAGAGGCATTCATATTATCTCAAGACAGATGTTAAAGCATGGCGTATGTATGGCAAAATTAATAGATAAAGAGATAGACTGACATACACTGATGAGAGAGAGAGAAATATATATATATATATATATATATATATATATATATATATATATATATATATATATATATATATATATTTTATATATATATATATATATATATATATATATATATATATATATATATATATATATATATATATATATATATATATATATATATATATATATATATATAATTAGAAGATAAATAATTAGACATACGAATATAATAATACATCGATAGATAATGAATAAATATAGAGGAAAGAAAAATAATAGAACGAGAAAATGAAAATCTGTTCATTATCTGTTGAAGCTTCCCACCCTTTTGGGTGAGGGATTATCTCATTGAGGTCCTCTCACAGAATTTAAGCTCTTATCCTCAGTTCTCTTGAAGGAGGCTTAGAGCACAGCTTATTTTAGAGCGCTTCTTAACTCGGTCATTTTCCGGGATCGAAATTGAGTCTTTGTGTGATAGAGAGAGAGAGAGAGAGAGAGAGAGAGGAGAGAGAGAGAGAGAGAGCCAGTTGCTCATATCCTTTCAACCAATTCTCTCTCAAAAAAGGAACAAGCGATTGCCAGACTTAAATCACTGTCTTCCCTCTTCTCCCATTCTCTCTTGAGTCCCTCCCCCCCACCCCACTACTCTTACTTTCCAGACAGGGATTGATGTACCGTGCGTTCATTTGCTTGAGGAATAATTACTGAGTTTTCAAAGTAGAGGAATAATGTCGTTTATTTCTGTCATAAGGACGTGTAATAATCGTGTCAGAGGTAAAAACCTATTTAGCAGTTTATATTAGTCTTTCAGAACAGGTCATGTTTAATACACACACACGCTCACACACGTTCACGCACACGAACACACACGCTAACATACGCGCACGAGAAAACACGCACACATACACACATAATGCTTTTATGGAGCTTTTGATTCTTTTACAACATTCTAACTTACCTTGAATAAAACACTGCTATTCTCAGCCGTGAATACTTTCTTTAGCCTTCAAAAACTATTTTTTTTTCATTTCGTTCTTTTCATATTGTAACGTTAAGCTAATGGAACTTGGACGCTAACCTATTTCTTGGCAGCAGAGACTCGCTCTTTCGCGTTGCTAATTATGGGTTTCTGGCGAAAAAAAAACTTGTCTCTGAGCGTCTTATAATAGGCTAATTTAAGCCTTGAAAGAGATCTATTTTCAACTATGTATAAGATATGTTTTATTAATCATTTTTTTCTTTTGAAACTTGTTATTTTTACATTGTAGGAATAGGCTAATTAGGCTTAGCCACGCTCACACCAATTGCAGATTCTGAAAAAAGTGCCTCTGCTTTACGAAATTAGGATTTATTTCAGAAAATTGTGCATATGAGCGCTTGAAAATAGGCTTATTGAGGCTTGTAAGAGAACCAATTTCAGTTATGCATATGCCCTTTAGCTCTGTAAAATTACTTCTCTATGCTTATTTTTTTTTTACCGAGTAACAATTGGCTAATGTGAGAGAAACAGTTACTTTTTTTTTTAAACAAACAGACGATTTTTTTCTCTTTGTAAAATCAAAGTTTCATTTGTAAAAACCTATAATATAAAATGATCTAATTTATCCATGCAAAGTTATTTTAGGTATCAACCTTGCATACGTTCATTAACCGTTCATTTTTTTTTATATTTTGTTGTTGTGAACACACACACACACACACACACACACACACACACACACACACACACACACACACACACACACACACACACACACACAGAACTCTTGAATCTTTAATAACATTTTAATTTAGCTTTTCAAAGCTACTGCAATTATCATCTGTGTTTGTATTAATTTTTCATCTTTGTGTCCAGCTTTTCCTTTTAGCACATGAGGTCACTAAACTTGACTTAGCTTTAGTATTTGAATATCTTTAATTAGGGAGCATGAATCCAGCTATTGAGAGAGCGAGCTAAGTCAGCTCGCTGCTTGTGCCATGCGAGGTTAAATCGAAAGGGTTGTTGTCAGAAAGAGCATCTGGTTGTAAAACTTGGAGCTAAATTAGTTGCGAACATCTTGGTGTAATTTAGCAACCTTATATAAACATAGGAAGAGCTGTAGATGAAGGAGGAGGAGAAGAAGACGAAGAAGAACAGGGAGGAGGAGGAGGAGGAGAAGAAGAAGAAGAAGAAGAAGAAGAAGAAGAAGAAGAAGAAGAAGAAGAAGAAGAAGAAGAAGGTGGAGGAGGAAGAGAAGAAGAAAAAACAAGAAGACGAAGAGGAAAAGACGTTAATGAAGAGACAGCAGTATAAAAGGAATAAAGAAAAAGTAGAAGAAAAAGAGCCTCTTATGAGCGGGTAATTTTAGCCTTTGCAAAGAATTATCTATTCATATTTTTGCATAAAATTCGGTCTTTATTCTCATAAAATTAATATTTTCTGCTAAAAATTTTCCGTTTTTGCTTGCAAAATGAGACCCAAATGGCCTCTGATAAGAACGTTTAATTCCGTGTTGCTAAAGATAATCTCTGAAGTCTAAAGTTTTCTTGTGGAAAATGCTGCTTTTGAAACATTGACAATAGACTAATCTTTTTATTATTTAAGTAATAATATATTATGCAGAACATCATCATCATTATTCTCTCTCTCTCTCTCTCTCTCTCTCTCTCTATCTATCTATCTATCTATCTATATATCTATTTCAAACTCAACCTCTTTTGCGAATAGACTGATTATCTGTGGCGTGGTCTTAAACTTTGCAAAGTGAGGTTTTTTTTTATTCTGCTTCAGAAACCATAGACTAATTCTATCTTATAGTGGAATTTAACCTAATTTTATAGGAAATCTACCTAGTTAACCTTAAGCAGAAAGATGAATCTTCAAAAATTCGAACAATTTAGCCTATGGCAATAGGCAAAATTTCATAATTTTTATCTTGCCTACCCACGGCTATAGCCTAATTTATTTTCTGAAACTACCTATTTATCCCTTAACAGAAAGTTTGCTTTTTGGAAAATCTAGTACATATACACATAAGTTCCTATTTCTTCAGAAAATCAGAAACTAATTTATAGAATTAAATATTTCAACCTTGTAACACTACGACGAATAGGTGATAGACCCTTTAGACAAAAAGAAAATTCTGTTTTCAGCGTCTAAATTTAGACTTGTGCGAGATAAGGTGAATGAAAGAGAGTTGCTTGTTTGCCTCGAGATCGATCAATAGGTTATAATGAGACTTCCATTTTAAGTGTCCATTTTGACATTTCCATGAGAAATGAGTCTTTCTCTTCATTTTCAATGGCTTTTCCTACAGGCATAAAGGGTCGCTGTTTCCCCAATTGCGTTCTTATAGTTTAGCTTATAATGAAGCTTCCATTTTTAGTTGCATCCTCTCATAAGAAAGGGATTCTCTCTATTTTGCATTAACGGTTTTTCCCATTGTTGTATGGGGTCACTTTTCCTTACTAGGGTATTGGAAGCTTAGTGTATAGTTTAGGCTAATTAGATATGGCTGTATGCCTTTCTTGATACCAGCTTTCTCTATTTATCCTCGCTTGGGACCGACCGATTTGACTTAGCTTAATTTTCCAGGGATTTGGTTTATAAGAATGAGAATTATTACGTTATTTCTAGTCTGAGGTTAGCAAGGGCATGCACTCAGCGTAAGGATTACATCTGCCAAAACAAGTCCTTCGCAAGAAGGCAACCGTCCTAGCCCTTGGTAGATAAGGGAGTCCGTGACGTAAAACCGGAACCATGAACCATACTTATGACAACTATGGAAAATATGAACTTTTTTTCGGCGGGGGAATGAAGTGGGATCGAACTCTGACCCTTTAGTATAGCAGACCAATTCTCATCCAATGAGCCAGCCATAGAATGAAGTGGGATCGAACTCTGACCCTTTAGTATAGCAGATCAATTTTCATCCATTGAACCAGCTATGGAATTAAATGGGATCGAACTCTGACCCTTTAGTATAGCAGACCAATTTTCATACAGTGATCCAGTCATAGAATGAAGTGAGATCGAACTCTGACCCTTTGATATAGCTAATCAGATTTCATCCATTAGAAAGCTATGGAATTAAATGGGATCGAACTCTGACCCTTTAGTATAGAAGACCAATTTTCATACAGTGATCAGATTTCATCCATTAGAAAGCTATGGAATTAAATGGGATCGAACTCTGACCCTTTAGTATAGAAGACCAATTTTCATACAGTGATCCAGCTATAGAATGAAGTGAGATCGAACTCTGACCTTTTGGTATAGCAGACCAATTTTCATCCAATGAGCCAGCCATGGAATGAAATGGGATCGAACTCTGACCCTTTGGTATAGCAGACCAATTTTCATCCAATGTGCCAGTAACTTATATCAAGCTATGCAACTCACCCTATTGCTGAGACTTTTCAGCTATTGGTTGTCGGTTTGGGTATAGTTATTGGATGTTGTTTTTATTTATTTATTTATGTTGATCAAATTTTATGCAAAGGGTAAATACTGTTCTCGGAGATTATGCCTTGTCCTGATTTTTTTATTTATTGTTTTTTATCTATACTTGTAGTTATTTATTTTTTAATTTTATTAATTTATTTGTTTAAATATATGTTAATTTTTATGTATCATAGCTTTAGGTACACATATTGTTTTATTATTGCTTTTTATGTCTGTAAATATCTGTATCATTCATTAATATAAAGTTAAAAGTAATAGCAAGTCCGTAATGACCATTAATCCCTATATCAAAATGTATCCTCAAAATATATTACTCCACTATTGCCCCAAACATCTAATATTTTACAAAGCCTTCTGAGTTGACTGTGACTACCACAATAGGGTATCCACTACCCTCTCCTTCCTCTCAACAAGAGAGACTGATGAAGAAATCCTTGCGAGCTACATTTGGAATTCTTCGGCTGATCTAGGCACTGTCACACTGAGCTAGGAAGGATGATGTATATATAATATCATTGATTTATTTATCATAAGGGAATGAATGTACTACCAGTTGCTATAGTTGCATTATTATTATTATTATTATTGTTCGTGGTAGTAGTAGTAGTAGTTGTAGTTGCAATAGCAGCAGTAGTTGTGGTAGTAGCAGTGTTAGTAGCATTAGTACTGTTGCTATTAGTAATGGTGTGATTGTTATTGTTGCTATTTTCATTATTATTGTTATTTTATTATTATTATTATTATTATTATTATTATTATTATTATTATTATTATTATTATTACTATTATTATTGTCGTTGTTGTTGCTGTTGTTATATTCATTTCTTCCATCTTGGTAATTTTCGGAAATTGTTCGGAAGGACCCTTTGAGCAGAGCTTGTGTTTTGCTTAAAAAGATCAGAGAGGGAGAGAAAGGCTAGTTATTATCTTCTAAGAAGTATCGGCAACATCAAACGATGTTATGGAAATGGGGTGGAAGAAGAAGAAGAAAAAGAAGAAGAGGAGGAGGAGGAGGAGGAATAGGTGAGTGGTGGTTGTTGAGGTTGGGTGGAGGAAGTGGTGTTGTTGGAGGTTGTTATTTGAAGGCGGAAGTTGTAATCGTGGTGATGTTTTTGAATTTGAGAGAAGAAGATAGTGGTTGTTAGAGATGGATGAAGTGTACAAGGGGATGTTGGGGTGTTGGTTGAAGTTGGGAGGACGAGGGGTAGTAGTGGTTGTACATGGGAGGAGGAGGTGGTTGGTGATTTAGGGGTGAAGAAAATATCTTGGAGAGGAGAATTTTTATTAGTTTTAATAAAATTATTGCTCATAGCAACTTTGAAGGGGGGGTTTAGATTCCCAAATTACATCTATCATATCATGTTGCCAGTTCTATAGACATATAGTGAATATGAGCATTTAATATTTTATCCTCCGCGAATTAATGTGATAATAAAAATAATGATAATTATAATAATAATAATGACTAACAATAATAATAATAATAATGACAATAATAATAATAATGACAATAATAATAATAGTATAAATAATAGTAGTAAAAATATTATTATTATTGTTTTTATTATTATTATTATTGTTTTATTATTATTATTGTTATTATTATTATTATTATTATTATTATTATTATTATTATTATTATTATTATTATGATGCTGATGGATGATGATGATTTGGTAATGATAGCAACAAGACATGAATACAATTGAAACTGATAAAACTCTACGGATATCTCGTGAAGTATTTCATTTACTCTTTCTAATTTAGCATTCTGCTAACGACGAGGTGGAGGAGGCAAATGTGTAACAGCGACCCCGTACAAATATGGGAAGAGCTGCTAAGGAAAATGACAAAATCCTGCATTTTTACCGCGTTTAGTTTCACAGTGAATCACCATTTGAATGAGGGATCACAGACTAGTAGGAGCTGGGGGATTAAGGTTGGTTACCTTACTTAATGCCCCCGCAGCAGGATCGAATCCGAGATATTCAGGGTTGTCACTTCCAGGAGAGCCCTCTACCACTGAGCTTATTCGACCCCAGACAAAATATTGCATAATTCTATTTATGCAAGTATAGATTGCATTTTTTTTGCACTTTTTTTTTTACGTTAAATTAAGGTCTAAAACTTTAACGATTTATTCATATACGTGTTTTAATTCATTTTATTTATTTATTTATTTATTTATTTAGTCATTTATCTATTGATAGAAAGCTTGAAAAGGGTCTTAGCTTTACAAACTTCCATTGCAAGTTGTCAAGTCAGAATATTTTTTGTAGAGTTTTCACAGCCCTAAAAGAATTCTTCCTTGGAGTTATTTTTGTCACAGGGCATCATGAATTCATAAACACGGCTTCCTTCATAAATGCAAGAAAATACAGACGAGAGGTTTTTCAATCTCCTCGCTCCGTCCCATTTATTCGACTTTTACGACACGCAGAGGAACACGGAGGAAGTATTCTGGTCCCCTCCCTTTAAGGGATATATATATATATATATATATATATATATATATATATATATATATATATATATATATATATATATATATATATATATATATATATATATATATATATATATATATATATATATATATATATATCTTTGGTTAGAAGAGTTAGCGAAAACTATCTCTACTTTTTCCCCTTAAGTGGTGCGAGAGAAAAGGGGATCCAAACTCTTAAAACTCTTTTTATATGAAAAGTATTAAAACTTTTTCCCCCTCGTGTTCTCTGGAATCTGGCATTAGGTTTCTTGAAGAGGTCAGGTCATATAAATGGTAATGGAAAGAATGGCATTGATTTTACAATTGTCTCTTTTCATTCTCTCTCTCTTCCGCCCTGCCTCAACCCCCCCCCCCTGGGCGAATCCGCTCTAGACCTTATTCGTGTCTTTGAGATTTCAAAATTTCTTTTTAGTTTTGCTTTTTATTCTGTTTTCTTTTGTGCTTATCGTCATAATTTATGTATTTTTTCTTCTTTATGAGGATAGAAGTGAAAAATAAATAAGTAATATTTATTCAATGGCTTTTTTTCTATTATTGTCTCTCTTTTTTTATGTTTATGGTCTATATTTTTTGAGTTTATATATTTTATGAGATTTTTATTTTGAGGATATTGGCTGGTGCTGGTGTTGTTGAATTATGGAGCTTCACTAGATCTTGCTTGAAGCTTTTATATTTTCTTTTTCAATGTGAAGCTTCGCAGAATTCTTTTTTAAGTTTAATAACTTTTGAAAATGACTCTTCGCATTATTTTACATGAAGCTTTTATGTTTTCTAAATCTGAAGCTTTTATTTATTTTGTTTTTGAAGCTTTTATTTGTTTTAAGTTTGAAGCTTTTATGTTTTTCTAAATCTGAAGCTTTTATTTATTTTGATTTTGAAGCTTTTATTTGTTTGTAAGTTTGAAGCTTTTATTTGTTTTAAATTTGAATTCTTCATTTGTTTTAATTTTGAAGTCTATATTTGTTTTGATTTCGAAGCTTTTCTTTGTTTTGATTTTGAAGCTTTTATTTGTTTTAATTTTGGAGCTTCATAAATGAAAATTAAATAGGATTTTTGGTGTGGTTTTTATAGGTTTGAATATATGAAGCTTTGCAAGGTACCTGGTTTAGCTTTTTTTTTATTATTGTTATTAATATTGTTCTCTGTAAATCTCCGCATTATGTCTCTTGAAGCTTTTATTTGTAATTTTAAGCTTCATGAGATCTCATTTAAAGTTTTTATAATTTTGTATTCTTCTTCATTAGAGATTATTTGAAGCTTTATATATATATATATATATATATATATATATATATATATATATATATATATATATATATATATATATATAAATTAATTTTAAGCTTTACAAGATATCGTTGAATATTTTCTTCTTTTTTATTTGAAGCTTCACGACTTTAATGTCTTGCTAAAGAAGCTTGAAGCTTGTGGTTTTTCAGACCTTCCATTTTCATGTTTTTCGAATGACTAACATTTAGGGTGTGTGCGTGTATATGCCGTGTGATATGCGTATGCGTATGCGTGTTATGTTTGTGTGGTGTGATATGTATGTGTTATTTTTATGTGGTGTGATATATGTGTTATGTATGTGCGTTTTTTATATGTATTTTTTTGCGGTTTTGGGTGGTATACATACGTATGTGTCGTATGTGATATGTGTATATTTATGGTGGTTGCTAGTATGATTGATTTAATATGTGGTATGTGTGTACGCAGTGATATGTTTTCTTATATGTGTATTATATATGCGTCATTATGTGTGATGTGTTTGTGCATGTGTTCATACATGTTATATGTGTGTTTATGTAGTATGTGTGTGTTATATGTAGTATCCATGTGTGTGCGCGTTTATAGGGGTGTTTTTTTTGCTATAAAAGGTAATTGTCATGATAGATAAATAAACTTTGGTTCATACCTGTGTGAGAAATTTCTCTCTCTCTCTCTCTCTCTCTCTCTCTCTCTCTCTCTCTCTCTCTCTCTCTCTCTCTCTCTCTCTCTCTCTCTCTCTCTCTCTCTCTCTCTCTCTCTCTCTCTCTCTCTCGCTCTCACTCTCTCTCTCTCTCTCTCTCTCTCTCGGCTCGCTCTCTCGCGCTCTCTCACTCTCTCTCTCTCTCTCTCTCACACCTCACGCACACGCACTCTTGTTTTTCTTTGCACTCATTCATGTTCTTAATTGTATTATTTTTTTGTTTCCTTTTAATTACTATTTTTTACGTTTAGAGATGCGTGTTGTATTGTGTCCTGTCTATAGTAGTAATGTTATATATATATATATATATATATATATATATATATATATATATATATATATATATATATATATATATATATATATATATATATATTAGCTTCTGGATTATTGTATTTTTCTTTATTTTGATGTTCCGGTTTTACGTCACGGAATCCCTTTTCTACTAAGGGCTAGGACGGTTGCCTTCTTACGAAGGACTTGTTTTGGCAGATGTAATCGTTACCCTGAGTGCATGCCCTTGCTACCCTCAGACCGTGACGGGGCGCGAGCCCTCGACCTGGCGCCTCAAAGTCGCGGACGCTACCGCTTGAGCCACGGTGACTACATTTTTCTTTATTTTCTTACAATGTCCTTTATTCAGTATTTTAATCATCTGTAAATATTCTTTACTTGATTTTTTTTCTCTTGACTTATAAATCGCTCTCGAATTTTCTTTTATCTTTGTAAATAACTGTATCTTGTTTTCATATCTCAGTAATAACTGTAATAATGTAATAATCTCAGTAATTACTATAATAATGTAGTACTTAAGGTATCAAGAAAATTAGTTTTCAGTATGAAGAGAAAATGTTATCATCGCTGTTATCACGTTATGGTTGAAATTATGGATTGCCAGATAGATAAAGAGAGATATAGTTCTCATTTCAGATACTGTTCTGTAGTCACCGTGGCTCAGGAGGTAGCGTCCGCGAATTTGAGGCGTCAGGTCGAGGGTTTGCGCCCCGACACGGTCTGAGGTTATCAAGGGCATGCACTCAGGGTAACGATTACATCTGCCAAAATAAGTCCTACGCAAGAAGGCATCCGTCCTAGCCCGTGGTAGAAAAGGGAGTCCGTGACGTAAAACACGCTCTATTTAAGATACTGTTCTGTGAATGCCTCAACCTAATAATGCACTCATGTAGCCTGTTGAGTGCACAGGGTCTACCATCAGAGGAGGAATACCATTTTCCTCTTCTTACCTTGAAGTCAAAACGATGGTGAAGAAATGTTCATTAAAGTACTTCAAGGATTCGAACTCTGGGCATCCTTGGGTAGGAAACAGGTCCTGTCGACCACTGAGCCATGAAGACAGTGTATATATTAAGCTAATTATCCTTATGGTATCTGTTATCCAATCTGAGGGATTAATGGATTATCCTCATCCTATTCGCTTGAGGATTAAAGTTATCCTGTTTTGGTGACATCCACTGACCCCTGAATCTCATTACGTGCATTGATTGACCTCTTTTGACCTCGCTGAGTAAAAGAGGAAGATTTTCTCTTGATGATGATGATGATTATTATTATTATTATTATTATTATTATTATTATTATTATTATTATTATTATTATTATTATTTTCCCGTTCCGGTTTCACGTTACGGACTCCCTTTTCTACCAGGGGCTAGGACGATTGCCTTCTTGCGAAGGACTTGTTTTGGCAGATGTAATCGTTACCCTGAGTGCATGCCCTTGCTAACCTCAGACCGTGACGGGGTGGCGAACCCTCAACCTGACGCCTCAGAGTCGCGACCGCTACTGCTTGAGCCACGGTGACTACTATTATTATTATTATTTTATTATTATTATTATTATTATTATTGTATCAAAATTAAAATATTTACCTTTAACCCTCGGATAGGTTGATAAATAGGCGAATAGATATATAGATAGATAGG
This sequence comes from Halocaridina rubra, assembly GCA_037179515.1. Taxonomy (NCBI): domain Eukaryota; kingdom Metazoa; phylum Arthropoda; class Malacostraca; order Decapoda; family Atyidae; genus Halocaridina; species Halocaridina rubra. The sequence goes on along the minus strand of JAXCGZ010016031.1, from coordinate 12,459 downwards.
AAGATTATGAAAGACTTAAAAGGGAGAGAGAGAGAGAGAGAGAGAGAGAGAGAGAGAGAGAGAGAGAGAGAGAGAGAGAGAGAGAGAGAGAAGATTGATTACTAATGAAATGCATATTAGCAACCATAAAAGATATACAGATGAGAGAAAAAGGAGAGGGTTAATATGGAGAAATAGTAATAAAAGATTTATTAGTTACCCTAAGAGATATATACATGAGAGAGAGAGAGTGAGTGAGTTAGTGAGTGAGTGAGTGAGTGACTGAGTGAGAGAGAGAGAGAGAGAGAGAGAGAGAGAGAGAGAGAGTGAGTGAGTGAGTGAGTAATGTCCATGCCCTGGTGACCTCCACTCCCACATATTGTCTTATGACCTTCTAAAAGTCATGGCATAAAGGGGATGAAGTGAAATAAGATTCCTTTAGGTTGTGTGCGCATAGAAAACGGAGAAGGATTGAGTACACTTCCACTTACTCAGATTGGTATCGGTGCACAGTGTCGGAGCAATATGCAAACACTGATCATGGAGATTTCTACATTAAACAACTGACCTCCTCGTCTCGAGCACCATAAGAGATAAATTCCTTGATATGATTTGAGTTCGGTCACACCATCAGATCCCAAGCTCGGTTTAGGAATATTGTATCAGAAAAGCTGTGCTTGAAGACTGATCGGTGTGACAGCGATCCGGGACCACCTAGTTCTTCAATTCGAGCTTCGTAAAAGGGTTCTATTCCATCATTATTTTCACAGCTTGGTTTCGGATTGTGATATCGGAGGAGCTTAACAGGATAGGGTGTCCAGCAGCATACGTGGTAACTAATTGTGTAGCTAAATTTAAAATTAAATTACAAAGGATGAAATTAATTTGTTACAACAGTATATTCTTCGTATTTTTATATTTTAGGTTAGACTAGTCTGTAAGGAGGCTAATATCTGCTCAGAGCTGTACGGAGGGCCTTTCTTCTGTTATCCTTCATATTTTCCCTCTTCTCCTTGCATATTCTATGGCCAGAGAATAATATTTATTCACCGTTGGTTTTATCCCTTTTTGTTGGCTCCTACGACGTGCAAGGAATGGGAATATGAATGTGGAATTCTCTCCTCTGCCCCATTGGAATACCTCTTTAGTCACTTACAACGACCCGTCAAGAATTCAATAGTGGAATTCTTTCACCCGTTCACCAGAGATATTTCAGGCCGCATTCAGACCAAAGTGGCACGTCATACATGGCATGCCACGTGGCACGCCAGTTGAAAACGAACATTCGGAAATATATAAAACCTCTCATACAGAAGTGGCGTGACACGTCCCATGTACCACGTGCGACAAAACCTTTCACAGAAGTGGCGTGGCACATGGGACGTGTCACGCCACTTCTGTGTGAAAGGTTTTATATATTTCCGGATGTTCGTTTTCAACTGGCATGCCACGTAGCATGCCACATGTGACTTGCCACTTTGGTGTGAAAGCGGCCTTAGTGAGCGCTTTCGATACTCTGGGAATACGAAGATAGAATTATTTTCCTCATCCACCACCTGATATATCACTTTTAGTCACTCCCTACGACTCGCCGAGCTGTAATTTAAATTTCATGTCAGTATATATAACCTGTGTTTATTATTATTATTATTATTATTATTATTATTATTATTATTATTATTATATTTTGATCAAAATATATAGATAGATATTGCGATAGATAACCGGACAGATAGATAGCTAAGCAGAGGGAAAGAATAATAGACTAAATGATAAAAAGACTAAAGTAAATGTATGTATATATGCATTTACATGCTTACATACGTACATACATGCTTGCTAAACACACACACACAACTTCAAATATGCACATATGCATGAAGTTTATTGCACTTATTTAAAGACATACGCGCATATATCCGAATGCATCTTGGCTTTGACACACACTCCCGTTGCACAATAATCAGCCTCTGGTAAAAATATATATTTTGAGAATTGAATGTTCATATTCTCTCCTTTTGTAAGTTCACTTACGTCAGCCGAAGATGACGTCATCGCATCCTCCCCCTGACGTCATTTCCTTCCGACATGATTCTTCTTCATGGGATTCAGAAATAGAAAGCTGGAGTGATCATTCTAATTTTTTTTTCTTTTTGTCGTCCTGCTTATTTTTTTTTAATTCTTGTTCATTGGCTCTATAAATATATACTAGAATGATCAATCTATTTATGTTTTTTAAGCATTCTATTCACTTTTAATCATTTAATTTGCCATCGACTCTATGAATAGATACTAGAATTATAATTTTATCCATTTTCTTAATTATGTAAAATGTTAAATTTTTTTTAAACTCGGGAATTATTATGCTATCTACGTTTTTTTTAAATCTTTAGTTATATATCAATAATAGTATTTGTTTTTGCATAATTGCCATTGCTTAAGTAATTGAATAATGTTTGTTTGTTATAGTAGAATAATATATAGTTATTCTCATTAATTAATATTAATTTATATAAACATTGTTTCCAAGTTACTCTGATTGTTCATACAGAACCTTAAAATATTGCAAAGATAAAAATTATGATGATATTATATAATTAAAATCAAGCACATTTGTACAATTACAAGTAAACAAATAAAAGAATTAAGCAATATTTGTAAATATATTATATAGGAATCAAGAAGAATATTTATGTTTTGGAGGTAAATATTTTTTGAAAATTAAGTATATATAGGAATCTGTTAAATTAATTTGTTTTTGTGGCTAATATTTTTTGAAAATTTTAGTTACATTAGAAATCATTAAACTCTGTCTATATACATGACCCATAACCCCTTGTAAGGGGATGGCCGAGTCACAGAACAAGCATTCACCACGATACATAGCATAAAAATGCCTTAATTATAACTTACTTAATAGTTAATATATTGATATGTCACTGTTAAATAATATAGGCCCTTAGTAGAAAAGGAAGTTCGTGACGTAAAACCGAATCCAATCCAGTTATTGGAGGTATTAATTATAATAAATATATAGTAAAAATTCATTTTATTTTGAATGTATGTGCGCTAAAATAATTTGAATGTAAAACTAATATTTATGTTCCTCGTTTTCTGTCGCAGGTAAGGTGTTATACGCGTGCCGTTACGTTGGAGCGTTCGCTAAGGTAAACAGAAAACGGTTTTCCGTTGTGTTTTGTTTGGATGCAATTTTACTTAGTTCTCCTGACCATATATCGTAATTATTTTTGTTTTATTTCCTGCAGTCTAGAGACTTTTTTTTTGGTCTCCTTTTTGATATCTTCCTTTTTTTCATTACTTCTCTTTCCTAATCTCTAGTTCTTTCCTATTGGTTTATTACTTCCGTTGCTTCTTTTTAGTTCTTTTTTGTATCTTGTTTCAGATTCTCCTTCTTTGCGCTTTCTTCCTTTGTGTTTTTCAAAGTCCCAAGTTTTTTCTACCATTCCCTTTTCACTTTCTATGCAACCTCCTTTCTTTCCATGACGAATCTTTTTATACTTTTAATTTCCCATTTTTTTTCTTTGTACTATTACTTTCCACTTTTATTTGACACTTCTCTCCTGTTTCTTTATACTGGCTTGTGATTCTAGTTTTTCTTCCCACTATCTTATTTTTCCACTTACTTTCCACCTTTTTTTATTATTCTTTCCGCGTTCTTATCTCTCCACCATGCTTGTTTCTGCTTACGTTCTTTCTACTTCTTTCTCTAGCTTTCATCTTTCTACCATTCTCTTTCCATTTTTTATTCTCTGCACCTCTTCTTACCACCTTTACTTGCCACTTTTTCTCTCCTATGGGAAGAAAACAATCTTTGAGTCACGCAAGAGATGACAATTATCGATCGGTCTGTGTCACGTAGGACTTTCTCACATGGAAATTTTTTCTCTCTTTCTCTGGTCTTCTTTTCCTCATAGATTTTGCTCCTGCTTTGCAGAAGCAGAGGAAAATGAAAAGAAGAAGAAGAGGAGGAAGAGAATAATGAAAAAAGAATATTATAATAGCTAATATGAAATTAAATAAATGTTTTCGATATTAACTACATGTTGCTATAATGGAAACATTGTTTATTCAAACGTTTGACTTAGGAAACGTTTTTCTATCTATCCCTTATATAGAAAGTCCATAATTCCCCGTATATGGGGAGTTGGTTGTGTCCAAGCAAAACCTTAACTCTTCTCATGAGGAAAATACGAAGAGGGATTACCAGTCCCCTTGCTCCACCCTATTTAGGTTACTTATTTTGGGAGGAAGATACAAAGGGAGAGATTATCAATCTCTTGGCTCCACCCTATTTAGGTAACTCATCGGGTGAGGAAAATACGAAGAGAGATTACCATTCCCTTGCTCCACCCTATTTAGTCGACCTTTACGTGATAAGGGGGAACACGGACGAGGTATTCTTATCTAGAAGCTCAAGAGAAAGAGAGAAAAATTGGCGATTCAACTTTTAAACGTTGCTGGTGAAATATAAATTAAGAAAAATCTAATAGAATTTAACTGTGTCAGATTACATAAGTTGACGAATCAACAGTGGATACGAGAGATGGGCCTGGATACTAACATGACAGGCGACAGAGGCAGGTGAAGGCGACTCATCAAAAACAGCGACCCCGTATAAACGGGCTAATACAGCTGACGAAGATTGAAGTGAATGATTAATTTTTAAATGATGGAGGGAAAAAACAAGAAATAAAGAGGAGAATTTAAACATTTCAGATGATTTTAAAGACTGTGTCTCAACTTTCAGAAGTAGAGAGAAATGAAAATTAATCAAAACAGTTTAGGAAAATGTAACCAGCTTGGATGTTTATGAAGTTGACTATTCAACTTGCGAAAGTTGAAGGGGGAAAATATCATTAGTAAAGACGAATATGTATACACCTCAATTTATGAAAGTTCTTGATTCAACTTTCAAAAGTTGATGACAAAATAAATTAGGAGAAACCGCATAGAATGTGACTTCATCAGAATATGAAAGTTGATTATTCAACTTTCGAAAGTTAAAGAGGAATATTAAAGAGGAAAGAGGTGCATGTAAGCATCTCAGATGATTATAGGAATTGACCATCAACTTTCGAAAGTAGGAAGAAGACAAAATAAAGAATACAAGAGAAAGTAAGTATCTAAGATGGTAAAAGTTGAATATTCAACTTTCGAAAATTGAAGAGGAAAACTAAAGAGGAAAGAGGTGCATTTAAGTATTTCAAATGATTCTAGGAATTGACCATCAACTTTTGAAAGTAGGAAGAAGACAAAATAAAGAATACAAGAGAAAGTAAGTATCTAAGATGGTAAAAGTTGACTATTCAACTTTCGAAAGTTAAAGAGGAAAATCAAAGAGGAAAGAGGTGCATGTAAGCATCTCGGATAATTCTGGGAATTGACCATCAACTTTCGAAAGTAGGAAGATGACAAATTAAAGAATACAAGAGAAAGTAAGTATCTTACATGGTAAAAGTTGACTATTCAACTTTCGAAAATTGAAGAGGAAAACTAAAGAGGAAAGAGGTGCATTTAAGCATCTCAGATGGTTCTGGAAATTGACCATCAACTTTCGAAAGTAGGAAGAAGACAAATTAAAGAATACAAGAGAAAGTAAGTATCTAAAATGGTAAAAGTTGATTATTCAACTTTCGAAATTAGAAAATAAATAATAGGAAAGAATTGTAAATATTTTTGATGATTATAAAAACTGATCATCAACTTTTTGAAGAAGAAAACTAAAATCAAATAAAAAACAATAGAAAACAAAATTTATAGTATTTTGGAAATAAAAGGAAGAAAATATTAATAAAAGACGAGAATGGAGAAATCTCGGATTATAAAAGCTTAAGATTCGACTTTCAAAAGTTGAAGAAGAAAATGAGGCTGAATGTTATAATTTGACTTTCAGACTTTCAGTAGTAAAAAGAAAATGACCTGAAAATAATATATGAGAATGTGACTCATATATTAATGAAAATGGCGATAGCTCGGAAATTAAAGAAAACATTAAGAGTACAGAAGAAAACGCAAATATATGAAATAAAAAAAAAGTTATCAACTTTCAGAAGTTGAAAGTAAAATCATTAAAAAGAAAAAGAAAAATGTAATTCTTAGAAGACAATGAAAATAGACAGTTAGCTATCATAACAAAAGAGAATAAAAAAATTATCTTTAATTATGAAAAATTGACTATTCAACTTACGAAAATTGAAGAGGAAAAAAAATATCAGAATGATGTAGAAAAATTTAGATATAAATGATGATTAAAGAAATTGGTCACTTACTCTCGGAAGAATAAAGTACATAATAATGAATGAAGTAGACATACTTATATGTGTGTGTATGTGTGCGCGTGCGTGCGTGTGTGTGTGTGTGTGTGATTTCCTAAAGATGACCAGCTTCAAAATTCTTGGGATTTTTTCATTCGTTTTTACTTCCCTTTATTAGGAGAATGGCGGAGTCAAAGCAAAACTCTTGACTATTTGATGGAAGTAAATACAAAGAAAAGGGTTCCCTATCCTCTTGCTACGCCCCATTTAATCGACTTTTACGGCATGCAAGGGGACACAGAAGAGGTATTCATGCTCCCCTCTTTTTGAAAAAATAAAAATGCTAAAATAAAAACAAATAGAATTATATTTCTGAATATGAAAATTGACGAATCAACTTTCCAAAGTTGAAGAGTAGAAAGAAAAATGAAGAAAGATTGAAGTTGATTATAGAAGTTGACCATGAAACTTCGGGGAGGTTTGAAGGCAAATGGTGCAACTTTGGTAATAATGGCGACAGCAACGGGCACCAAAGGTGATAATGTTATATAATGTTATATGCTAATGACCACTATCGACGCTATAACATTATATGGTTATTTGATACAATTCTTTAATTTTATACAATTAAAGCATAAGAATATATTAAATAAAATATTAAATTGTATTCCTGATTCAAGGACCTATAATGTGCTATATGGACTCTCTCTCTCTCTCTCTCTTTTTTTTTTTTTTTTTTTTTTTTTACACACAAACTGCGGACAGTGACAGCTTCTAAGTCAATAATAAATTACTTGTATTATAGCATCACGTCCTACTACTAAAGAGGGGTCGAAAAAGTTTTGATTAAAGAAAGAGAGAGAGAGAGAGAGAGAGAGAGAGAGAGAGAGAGAGAGAGAGAGAGAGAGAACAGGCTATCTTAAGCTTTCTTCTCATTAAAACTGACGAGATAGGCTGGGGTCTACATCATTAACGGCATATGTTGAAGGGCTATGAGAGGGACACTCCATCTTACTCACCTTTCTAACTTTTTTTTTCTCATAGGTCTTACTCAATTTCACCTCCTCGTTTATTGCACCTTACTCTTCTTTTCACCTTCTCACTCATTGCATCTTACTCTCTTTTCACCTTCTCACTTATTGCATCTTACTCTCTTTTCACCTTCTCGCTTATTGCATCTTACTCTCTTTTCACCTTCTCACTTATTGTATCTTACTCTCTTTTCACCTTCTCACTTATTGCATCTTACCATCTTTTCACATACTCACTTATTGTATCTTACTCTCTTTTCACCTTCTTACTTATTGCATCTTACTCTTTTTTCACCTTCTCACCTATTGCACTCTACTCTTTTTTCACCTATTCACTTATTGCACTATACTCTTTTTTCACCTTCTCACTTATTGCATCTTACTTTTTTTTCACTTTCTCACTTATTGCATCTTACTCTCTTTTCACCTTCTCGCTTATTGCATCTTACTCTTTTTTTCACCTTCTCACTTGTTGCATCTTACTCTTTTTTTCACCTTCTCACTTATTGCATCTTACCTTTTTTCCCCTATTATCTAATGGATTGGATTCGGTTTTACGTCACGAACTCCCTTTTCTACTAAGGGCTAGGACGGTTGCCTTCTTACGAAGGACTTGTTTTGGCAGGTGTAATCTTTACCCTGAGTGTATGCCCTTACTAACCTCAGTCCGTGACGGGGCGCGAACCCTCGACCTGCCGCCTCAGAGTCGCAGACGCTACCATTTTGCCACGGAGACTACTTTCCCCTATTATCTAATATTAATAATATTTCATCTGTTTCTTAATTGCACATACTCATTTCTTTACGTTTGTTACAAATTACAACCGCATATGAACATGCACGCACGCATTTGCGCACACACATTTACACACGCGACCCTAAAAACGTAGGCATACAAGGTAGAGATCAAGAAACTCAGGCTTTCATTTTACTAATGCAATTTATTATTATTATTATTATTATTATTATTATTATTATTATTATATATATATATATATATATATATATATATATATATATATATATATATATATATATATATATATATATATATATATATATATATATATATATATATATATATATATATATATATATATTATGGTTTTTAAATGCAAATTATTTTAATTCTTAGAGAGGGTCATATTGTTTCTCATATATACTTTTACACATCTGCTTGTTTTTTTTATTTAAGTTTTATGTAAATGTAATTATATATATATATATATATATATATATATATATATATATATATATATTCTTTCTCTCTTTATTGATTTATATATTAATTAATTTATTTATTTAACAGTCATTTATGTATGTAATTCAAGTTTCTTTATTTCCATTTGATTATTTTTTTATTGTTAATTTATTAACTGATAAATATATTTATTATATTTATTTATTCATGTATTTATTTGTTTATAAAATTAGTATGGGTGTGTTTATTTATTGTGTTTTCGTATATTTATTTATTAATATTTCTTTTTTTTTATTATATTTACAGGTTTAGTCAGTGAGAAAAGTTAGAGGCGCTTACATGTCAATTCCAGACGAAATTCTAATGGAAATTTTATTCCATAACCAAACTATTTTCGGAATTATGTTACTAGAAATATATCTGTATACCACATTATAGTCAGAATATCTTACACACACACACACACACACACACACACACACACACACATATATATATATATATATATATATATATATATATATATATATATATATATATATATATATATATATATATATATATATATATATATATATATATAAAATGTCATGTTGTACCTACAAATATATATCCTTATACAAAAGCCATAATCCCCCTTACAAGCGGATTGGCTGAGTCAAAGCACACTTTCAGTCAACTATCTTCAGCATTTCCCATATTCATAATGGGGTGCTGTTTTATCACTACCCATTTAAAGACTAGTGGTGGAGTATGGATAAAAGAATTGCGATCTGATAAGATTCCTGAATTCAACCCTCTGCACAGATCCAGGCTTGGGACCGGTACCAAGTTCAGCTGGCTTGTTTCCCCTATTGGTTGAACTTCTTACGTACTTTCATTCATGCAAAGAAGTTCACAATTCATAGTTTTACATACATGAATAGATACATAACATAAAACTCTGTTTTTCATTCATGTAAAAATGTTTTCATATAAGCAATCACACGCACGTGTTTAGGTACTTATTCATATTTCATATGTAAATGCATTTATGTATTCGTACATACACACGTACGCACACACACACACACACACACACACACACACACACACACACACACACACATATTTTTATAAGCCACAAAGAAAATATAAAGATTTTACGTAAACGTAAGTTGCAAAGAACTTTTTCCGTCTCTCTCTCTCTCTCTCTCTCTCTCTCTCTCTCTCTCTCTCTCTCTCTCTCCTCTCTCTCTCTCTCTCTCTCTCTCTCTCTCTCTCTCTCTCTCTCTCTCTCTCTCTCTCTGTTATTATTATTATTATTATTATTATTATTTAATGTGATCTCCATTATTGCTTTTACATTTTTCTTTATTTTTTGTTTTTCCATTTTTATTGAGATTGTTTCATAGTTGTGAACATTTCCTTATGTTCATAACATTTCATACACCTACGTACAATACCAAATGAATATATGTGTTAGTGGAAAAGGTTTTATATATATATATATATATATATATATATATATATATATATATATATATATATATATATATATATATATTTGTTGTTTATTCATACCGGCTTTTGCTTTATACATACCAAATATATTTCGCTCTCGTCATTACTCTAGAAGTATCCTGAAATATTCTGTAGGGATTGCAAGCGGTTGGGATAAACCAGCTGCGGCTGTCGGGTCTTGTGGTAGTAAATCCTTATTCACTTACTCTATGAATGACCCAGGCAGGATGGTGGGTGGGAATTGCGGCAACCTTATTTCCCTGTGGAGCTGAGAGGAGTGTTCGAGGCATGTTTGGCTTCTGGTGAATGTGTGCCTTGACTCCTCCCCCTTATTGCTGGCTTTGTGTATATATATATATATATATATATATATATATATATATATATATATATATATATATATATATATATATATATATATATATATATATATATATATATATATATATATATATATATATATATATATATATATATATATATATATATATATATATATATATATATATATATATATATATATATATATATAATAATAATAAAATTACCGGAGAAGATACGCGTCGGCAAGATCAAAGAAAGCATTTTTTGCTGACACCATTAAAATTTCTCGCATGAAGGAGCTAGATGATAGGATTGACTCGTCCAAATATCAAGGGAAGAACCTTCCTCACTCTTCTCCAAAAGATTTTTTTAGGTCAAGGCCAGAATTAATATTTTTGTTTTTTAGGCCTAAGGTGTGTGTGTGTGTGTGTTTTTTTTTTTTAAGAAAGATGCTTTGGATATTTTGAATGGAATTCGTGGAATTAGATCTTTTAGCAGAACTGAAATCAAAGCTCAAGAAAAGATTATTATTCTTTGACATCACTGTCTTTATGTCAACAGCTGCTGTTATTGATAGTACTCATGCCTTCTTTAAAATTAACTTCCAGTTCCGGTTTTACGTCACGGACTCCCTTTTCTACCAAGGGCTAGGACGGTTGCCTTCTTGGAAAGGACTTGTTTTGACAGATGTAATCGTTACTCTGAGTGCATGCCCTTGCTAACCTCAGACCGTGACGTGGCTCGAATCCTCGACCTGACCCCTCAAAGTCGCGGACGCTACCTCTTGAGCCACGGTGACTACACTCATGCCTTCTTTAATATGGAAAACAATAAATAAAAACATTTTTTTTTGAAACCGTGGATTTAGAATGCTAGAAAAAAAAATTAAAGCAAATCATTTGAAGAAAATCAGAAAAATTGGATTCGACTTAATTTTCGAATTATCTACTTGTAATACTTCATATTAAAAAATTTTCATGCCCCCAATTCATCCATCACTTTTCTCTCACCTTAATATATCATCGTGCAAAACTTTAAGGAGGAAATCTAATATATCAGATCAAGGATTTTCAATCTAAAAATTCCCAAGTCGCATCCATCATGTGCTGTCAAGCCCTGTCACAATGCCAAAATGGGACTCTCATCTTAGTGGAGGGGAGGAAAGTCAGCAAGATACGTCTATTATTTGGAAAAGGGGGAGAAAGGTGGACAGTATTAAGAATGTGGAATTTTTGGAATAGAAACATTAGACATTAAAATATAAGATTCTGTTTTAAGACAGGACGAGAAACTGAAAACAGACTAGATATTTTGCTGAAACGGAAGAAAGGAGATGGGTAAATCGTGAATTGGGACAGTCCATTTTGTGATAGGGAGGGAAGGTGAAGAGCTGGATAGGAAAGCGGTGAAAAGAATGTTGAATTTTAAGACAGTAGCTAAAGAGGGAAATAAAAAATAATGGAAACACAAAAGAAAATGGAATCTAATTTAAGAGTTAGACCTTTTCTGTTATAGAGGAAAGAGAGGTAGGAAAATTGTAAATTGGAAGAGTCCATTGTGATAGGGAAGGAAGTTAAAGGAGAGCTACAAAGGAAAGTGATATAGATGATTTATGAATTAATAGGAGAGCGACTTAAAAGAGTGACATTCCAAAATTTATGTTAAAGAAAACAGAAATGGGAGACACCAGTCTTGAACTGTTGCTGTGAGGTAAGGGAAGATAATTCAACTGTTGAAGTGGGGTGGTCTGTTCGTGATAGGGAGTGTGGGATTTTTTTTTTTCAGGAGAGCTTAAAGCTATATCATAGAATGAAAACTACTTTAAGGAGGGAAAAGAAAGTCAATAGAATTTGATTTTTTTTTAAGGAGAAAGATGGATATGGATAATTCAAACACTGGAACCTTCCATTTTGTGATAGGGGAGGGTGGAAAAGGTGTGGGGGGGAAGCGAACCGTATATGATTGGAATTTTTACGGGAGTTAAAAGCTAGAGAATGGAATAAAAGATTTTGTAGTATGAAAGGAAAAGAAGCAAATGGAATTAGAATATTTTCTATACGAGAGAGGGGAGGTAGGTAAACTGAAAACTGGGACAGTCCATTTTTTGATAGGGAAGTAAGGTGGAAAAGAGAAAGAGTGAATAACA
>JAXCGZ010016030.1:0-33940 GCA_037179515.1 Halocaridina rubra | reverse complement strand
AGCTGTCAAGTCTCCAAAATGCTGAATGGAATAATACTTATATTGCCTACTTCAGATTTCTTGGTGCCTCTTCCTAGCATCAACTGCAATCTCCCAAATCAGTCTACAAGAGCCACCTCGAGGAAACTGTAACAATACTACTGCCAACTTATAAAAGTTTTCCTTAACTAGAAGTTATACTTTCCACATATCTCGATATCTAAAGTACATTTATAAGCGAGTATACGAAATTTAGTACTTTTAGTTTCTGTATCGGCTAATTTAATTAATTAAGCAATGGACACCTATTCCTTCAGCTCTCCTGTTTTCACAAAGCATTAATAATACTCGTCATGAATATCTTCTTCATTATTGCTGGCACCACGTGCACACATTGGCTTACTCTTTTTGTTGCTCAGTAAACATTCTAATTTTCTGTGACATTTCTTTATATTCTTTTCCCTCAGTACTCTCTTGACCACAGAAATGAGTTATATTTACGACAGTTTTGTTTTACAATACTGTGGTGAGGGAGGCAAAGAGAATTTTGAAAGGAATAAAAAGATGTTTTGGAAGGAAGTGAAAAGAATGAGGAAAGGTGCATGTGGTAGGGAGGAGAGAGTGAAAGGAGCAGATGGGAAATAGCTAGTAGATGAAACAAAGGTGAGAGAGAGATGGGCTGAATATTTCAAGAACCTCCTAAATGAGGAAGATAATAGAGAGGCAGAAATTGTGGCTGTGGAAGACGAATGGAGAATGCCAATGTTAGGCGATGAGAATGATAGAGACATAACAAAAGAGGAGGTATATTTAGCATTGAGAGCAACAAAAGCAGGTAAAGCACCAGGGATAGATAGGTGTCATGCTGAATGCTTGTCAAAAGGTGGGGAGGCATTAGTAGAATGGATGGTTAGGTTGTTTAATGTATGTTTCAGGAAAGGGAGGGTCCCCGTTGATTGGAGGAGTGCATGTATAGTTCCACTTTACAAAGAGAAGGGAGATAAGGATGAGTGTAGTAGTTTTAGGGGAATTAGTTTGTTGAGTGTAGTTGGTAAGGTGTATGGAAGATTGTTAATCGAGAGAATTAGGAAAAGTACTGAGAGATTGATAGGGGAAGAACAGTGTGGGTTCAGGAAAGGAAGAGGATGTGTGGATCAGGTGTTTGCAGTAAGACAAGTGTGTGAGAAGTTCTTGGAGAAAGGTAGGGACACTTTTTGGGCCTTTATGGATTTAGAGAAAGCATATTACAGGGTATATAGAGAGGGGTTGTGGAGGGTGTTGCAACTGTATGGAATAAGTGGAAGTTTGTTGAATGCGATGAAGAGTTTTTACATGAATAGTAGAGCATGCGTGAGAGTTGAGAATGATACGAGTGATTGGTTTGAGATGAATGTTGGGTTACGTCAAGGTTGTGTAATGTCGACATGGTTGTTTAATGTGTATATGGATGGAGTGGTAAGGGAAGTAAATGCACGAGTATTAGACAGAGGCTTGGAACTAGTGGATGAGGAGGGAAGGTTGTGGAAATTGAGTCAGTTGCTATTTACGGATGATACTGTACTGGTGGCTGATACTGAAAATGAATTGAATCACTTGGTGACTGAGTTTATTAGTGTGTGTTAAAGAAGGAAGTTGCGCGTGAATATTGGTGAAAGCAAAGTCATGAGATGCACGAGGAGTGCTTATGTTGGCAGATTGAATGTAGGAATGAATGGGGAGTTGCTTGAAGAAGTTGAGAGTTTTAAGTATCTGGGGTCACATGTATCAAGGAGTGGACGAGTGGATGTAGAGGTAAATCACAGAGTGATGGAAGCTAGTAAATGTCTAGGTGGGTTGAAAAGTGTAATGAGAAACAGATATTTGGGAATGAATGCAGAGAGAAGGATATATGAAGGTGTGATTGTGCCTACAGCATTGTATGGAGCAGAGACTTGGAATGCAAGAGAGGATGAAAGAAACAAGTTGAATGTAATGGAGATGAGATGTTTGAGAGGTATGATTGGTGTATCTAGAATAGATAGAGTAAGAAATGAGGATGTCAGTCAGCAAACGGGTGTTGACATGAAGCTGTTGGATAGGTTATATCAGAAAGTGTTGATATGGTTTGGACACATGAAAAGGATGAGCAGTGAACGATTAGTGAAGAGAGTGTGGAGTGCAGAAATGATTGGAGTTAGGTTAAGAGGGAGACCTAGAATGAGATGGATGGATGGCGTGAAAAGAGCACTGAATGCACGTGGAATGTCAATGGAACAGGGAAGAGTGCGTGCAAGAGATAGGAATGAGTGGAGGAAGATTGTGCATATATGACGCGGCCAAAAGGGATTGCTCGCACCTGCTAGCTCAGTGAACTGTGGTGGACAGGTGTGAGGGGAGTTACCATTTGATGATACGGCGGGGGTAAACCAGCTGCGGCTGTCGGGGCTCATTTTAGAATACCCTTGCCCACTATCTTGTGAGTGACCCAAGCAGGGTGGAAGGGGGGGAGACATGGCAACCCTCTATCCCCAAGGAGCTGAGAGGAGTGGTTGAGGTGGGTATGTGGATCGTGGTGAATGCACGTTTCTTGGTTCGGCCACCCCCTTTACAAGGGGGAATGAGGCTTATGTCTATGTATGTGTTCTTTTTGAAGAATAATGGAATCAGTTTCTAAATTTCTATCTTTTTATTAACTAAAGCAATGGATATCAGTTACATCATCTGAGCCATACTCACTACTATTAGTTCATAATAGTTCCATATACCATAACTTTTCTGCCTTTGAAGCTCATGTGATTTTTTAAAGACCCACCAGTCTAGATTCATTAAAATTTTCCTTATCACGACCCTATTTTCATCAGAGGAATTTGCTTTTGCAGTGGGAGGCGACAGATCCATGATCAAGCCAATAATAGGATATTATGAAGGACATCTAGCGTTGTGTACATCACCATAATTGGGATTAATGTACACAAAAAAAAAATAATTTTTTAGTCTATCCCTTAATAATTTTCTTTCCTTAAGCTGTTTGACTTTTTCTGTAACATTCTCTTGCAGGCTCTTCCTAATTCCTGTATAGAAAATATTACCCTCTCTTAAAAAGTAAATTGTCTCATTGTTATGTTTTTGCATTTTTGCAGATCTCATCAAACGTCCCTCATTTTTCTCTCACAATGTTGAAGGGTCTGCTGATGATAATTTACTTTTGAGGTCAGAAAAGTCAACCCTCTACCCTTACTGCCAATAGGTAACCTTTTTTTTTTTTTTTTTTTTTAAGTGACACCTGGACAGGCAGAAACTGCCCTCATCAATAAAGGCCCGGGCACGAGAAAATACCAAGACGAAGGAAAAGAAAAAGGTTAAGGGCAAGGCAGAGATGAGGTAATGTCGCACAAAGGAAAACGACAGACAGAAAAAACAGTCAAAGTACAGAGAACCCAGAGATATGGAGGACTAGGCTCTGAGATGACGATAGATCTGCTTTTGAAGGATGAAAGGTCATAAGAATTAGGAAAGACAGAAGGAGGAAGAGAGTTCCAGAGTCTGGAGGTAGATGGGAAGAAGCAGTCGCTGCACCGACCAATCCACGAGCTACAAATCTGCACACAGTACCTGTGAGATGAGGCCGCTCAATACCAGGATTTATTGTTACTATGGGATGGGGACCACTGCAGCGCAGTGGTTAGAGCACTCTACTCAATATGTGATACTCTTACACTTAAGCCTACCACAAGGAGATAGGAAGAGGATCCAGCCTTGAGTCCCAAGCTCCATTCTGTCTGTCTACCCCCATTCGAAAAGGGATTCATTGGTACAAATATAATAGCAAACATTGTTACTATGGGATCACATATCATTGCACTGTATCATGGCAATCCCCTGCAGTCAAGGATGATGGTCTCCGCTCAATTACCTATAGACTTTTTGCTGGTCCACAGACGAAATGTGCCTAAGAGTGTATTTGCTTAATGTGAATTGATGTTGCACTTCAATTAGATCAAGAGAAACAAACCGATCACCTGATTCATTTAGCATGAAACTAATAACTGAATAATCTGCTACAGACTTCATGCACCTTTACAGCCAATAAGTCACAAGTAACTTCTTCTGCCAGTCCAACAATGAGGAGTTAAGGGTTAGCTCATTCTTAGTCTGGAACCCCTATCCTTGACCTTGCTACCAAGAGTAACCATGACAAAACCTAAAGCTTCCCATGGCTTTCCTCTAGGATTTATGGAGGCACACAAACAGGAGGATATAAGTAAATACTAAGCTGCACATAATAATAGGTATTAATAAAAAAGTATGAAGACCACTAAAGAACATTTTTAACATACATTTATATACAACGGTAGCAGTCTCCCTTGAAAGGGGGATGGCCAGATTATAGCACAAACATTCACTCCTCTTAGTTCCATGGGAATAAAGGGTTGCCACACTTCTCCCCAACCACCCTGCTTGGGTAGCCCACAATGTAAATGGGGAAGGATCATCTGCTGTGAGACCTGAGAGCTGAATAATTATGCGCAGATAATATTGGGAAAGAGATATGTGATATAATTACAGGCTAGCCACTTATTTTTCATATGTGATACAGATGGGGTGGAATCTTGGTGCTCCATTATCCACACTATGTGACGGATGGGGTCATTACCTAATTGTGCTTATGGGAAAGAACCCTATACATGTAACTCCCAGTCTCCTGGTCAGTTCCATTTTTATACTCAATGATATTTATCATATTTGTCCTTAGAACTATGAATTGAGTTAGCATTAACTATCTCCTCGCTTAGCAAATTCCAATCATCAACAATTTCATACACTGAAAAATGTTTCCTTATACTCTGCAAAGAGGTTTTCTTATGAAACCTCAAACTAAGACCTCTAGTTCTACAGCCAGCTATATCAAAATATCAATCCCTATCCACTTTGTCAAAACCACGAAGGAAAATAAACACCATATGCCCCCTCACTCTTCTTGCTTCGAGTGATGATAAGTCCAATTTCCTAAGCCTCTCTTCATAACTGAGACTGAGTATTTCTGGCACCAGTTTTGCGACATGTCTCTGAACTTTTTCAAACTTATTTATATGCTTTTCCAATTGTGGCTTCCCAAAGGGGGCTGCGTATTCAAGCTTTGGCCTCACATAAGTTACATAAATATTTTTGAACATTTTCTTGCCCTAGTGTCTGAAGGCTACCCTTACAATTGCTAAGAAAGCATATGCTGTCCTTACTATGGTATTTATATCCATTTCCGGAGACAAATCTGCCAATATGTTTACTCCTAGATCTCTATCATTCTAAGTCTCTTGAAGGTCTGCACCTGTTATTGAGTATTCAAGTTTGGGCTTCTCACACTTCTACCCATTCTCATTACCTTACATTTTGAAGTACTATATTTCAATAGTCTTCAGGTGAGAAGGGTGTTTGCTTCAATTCGGCCACCTCCAATACAAGAGGAATTAAAACCAACAGCTTGATATAATAATAATATTAATAATAACAATAATAATAATAATAATAATAAAAGGCCCAAGAAGATGGTAAATGGCTTATTTGGTACCTTTATCTCTCTGACTAGTAAAATAACAAAAATTATACAGTATATATATATATATATATATATATATATATATATATATATATATATATATATATATATATATATATATATATATATATATATATATATATATATATATATATATATATATATATATATATATATATATATATATATATATATATATATATATATATATATATATATATATACAGTGTTCCCCCAGTTATTCGCGTTTCTTGGTTCGTGTTCTCACTGTATTGCGGTTTTTATTTTATAGATTATTATTTTATTTTATGGGTATATGCAAAAATATTAAAATATTAAAAAAAAAAAATTCTCAGTATTTAAGTTTTTTTATTGAAAAAAAAAAAACATATTTCATTATCTAATTGATAAAAATAATTTATTTCCCAGCCTACGAATAATAAAACAGTAAAAAATAGTAAAAAACATAAATTTAGATAGATAGATACGTTTATTGACCACCTCTTTTGAAAAGTACAGTATAATCTTTACAAAAGGAATATTTGGTCCAAATTACAATGAATAAATACAATAGATTTTGTACAATCATCAAATAAGTAAATGAATTTTAAATTAATATACATTGTACTAATAACTGAATGATATACGTACGTACTGCATAACTCACATTATTGCATCATGCGAAATAGTGTTCGATAGCGTACAATGTATTGGGGTCGCAGCTACGTGAGCTAGCATATATATTTATATTTCCAGTAGTTTCATGATTTTATTGATAAAAAAACGTATTTATTAGCCTAAGAATAATAAAACAGTAAAAAATAGTAAAAAACATAAATACTAACAGTATTGCAACATGTAAAATACGATACCGCTATCAGCGTTTCAGACAAAGACTCGTTCAGTCTAACTCACGTGTGCGCCGTTCACGTTGTGCTTATTAAACGTTTTGCTTGTGTTCGATAGCGTACAATGTATTGGGGTCGCAGCTACGTGATCTAGCATAAATATTTATATTTCCAGTAGTTTCATGATTTTATTGATAAAAAAACGTATTTCTCAGCCTAAGAATAATAAGAGTAAAAAATAGTAAAAAACATAAATACTAATAGTATTGCAACATGTAAAATACGATACCGCTTTCAGCGTTTCGGACAAAGGCTTCCACCATCTTCCATTGTCTCGCCTCACTCGTGTGCGCCATTCACGTTGTGCTTATTATTATTAATATGTTTTGCTTGTGATTTTTTTACTCGCATATTTTAACCTTTGCAATGCCTCCCAAGCATCCTTCATCTTCTAAGGCTTCTTGTAGTGAGCCTAAGCGGCAAAATAAAGTGAAACTCTTAGATATGTTGAAAGAAGGAAAAAAGTTTGTGGAAGTCGGCCGCTATTTTACGTAAACGTAAAAATTATTGTAAAATACTGTACCTATGGTTGTCAAGTCATCATCACCTCATTCACTGTAAGTTTTCCTATCACTTTCATAAAAAATTACATTGCTTGTTGTTATTTATAATGTAAAGGGTGTTTTTTTAACAGTACAGGGAGGGTTTATACAGTGTAAGCGTAAAAATATATTAAATATCTATGTACATATAAGCTGATCCTACTCCGCGGATTTCCTGGTTCGCGCCGGGTCCCGGAACCGAACTACCGCGGTATGGGGGGGAACACTGTGTATATATATATATATTTATATATATATATATATATATATATATATATATATATATATATATATATATATATATATATATATATATATATATATATATATATATATATATATATGATAGAGATATAAAATGTATATGAAGATAATACGTGGTACTCACAATACTGATTCAATAAGACAGGTGTCAAGTCTGAGTGGGGAATGGATACTGCAGGAGATACTTGCCATTTTATTAGTCACTATTAATTCCCAATCAAATGAGGGTGGACATAGACATGTATGCTAGAGTGGGACTGTAAACCTGAAATCTGACAATGTTCCTCAACTAAAATAAAGTAAGATCAACTCAGAAAGGGAAGACAGGATTAAGCAAATAAGAGCAACATACTGTATAGAGAAGCAAGACTAAACACATGAGATTAGCACAGATGGCAGACAGGACTAAACAAAAAAGAATATGAATAATAAAACAACACAAGTCTTTTAGATTAAGATCAGGCTTAACAAAATATTACATGAAGGAAGATCAAGGCATATATTAATGAAGTAAGAGATGAAGTCATAAGGACAAACCAGCTGTGGCTATCGAGCCTCTCAGCAGAAATATTTCCTTGCTTACTCTGTGAGTAAACTAAAATCACTATAAAAAATACTATAAAATTTCATGCAACAGACAAGATACTACGATAATATATAAATATACCATTAGATTTACATAAAATATAATTAAAATATATTTTTCAAAAAAATACAAAAGTACAGTTGTAAAACTGATTTACAGTCTTCAGAAAGCATATTTCTTTCACAGTTAATAATACTCTCTTTCTGGGAGAGGGGAAACATATTTAATAAGCACCTTTGGCTCTAAATATACATATAAGAATGATTACATCCTCCAGAAATTAGGGGACTATAGTTGTCAAAGAACTCGCCTCAGGAAAGACATATCCACAATTGAGCCCACCCCAGGCATTAGGAAGGACATCCAGCTCTAATTCCCTTGCTCAAACCAGTCTGTGTCTCCCCCCATTTGAATGGGGATTAAAACGACAATATTTTTATGAAGTAAAACTAAATATCAAAATTTTAAGTTCCTCATATGTCACCAAAAACGTCAAACACTTCTTCCCTCTCACTAAGAGTGGTGTCTGATAGCATGCTTGCATTGCAGGAGAAGCTCTCGTCTTCGTCTTCTGTAGTTGTACTATCTGCAGAATAAGTTCTACAGTCAAGTCCATTCCTAATCCTGTAACGCATTTGCACATGCTTGTACAGATACTCAATGTTTTCTGGAAAGGAAAAAATTTAAGGTTTTTCAAATAGGATATTGTCTAGGGACAGTAGAGATACAGTGGTTACAGCACTTGACTCGGGTATCCAGCTCCAACCTGTCTGTGTCCACCCCTATCTGAATGAGGATTAATAGTTACACATACACAACAATTAGTAGGTGGTCTAATCTAATGCTGAACTAAGAGGGTGGCTACAATTGTCACAAAAGACTTGAAGTAGCATGCATAAACATAATACCAGTAATTTTGTGGTAAAAAAAAAAAAATTACAAGGTGTGTATCAACCACCTTCCCCTAAGACCTTTAAGTAAGTGAAACTTTTTCCCCTCATCAACCATATGTAAAACTTAAATAAGTGACACTGATTGACTTCTTTTTTTTTTTTTTTTTTTTTTAAGTGTGACACCAGGACAGGCAGAAATTGCCCTCATCAATAAAGGCCAGGGCACGAGAAAATACCAAGATGAAGGAAAAGAAAAAGGTTAAGGGCAAGGCAGAGATAAGTTAATGTCACACAAAGGAAAACGACAGACAGAAAAAAACAGTCAATGTACAGAGGACCCAGAGATATGGAGGACTAGGCTCTGAGATGACGATAGATCTGCTTTTTGAAGGATGAAAGGTCATAAGAATTAGGAAAGACAGAAGGAGGAAGAGAGTTCCAGAGTCTGGAGGTAGATGGGAAGAAGCAGTCGCTGCACCGACCAATCCGCAAGCTACAAATCTCCACACAGTACCTGTGAGATAAGGCCACTTAGCGAGTGTTACGCGGCCTCGGCAGGGGAGGAAGGATGCAACTCACCAACCCATCAGAGCCGCGATGGAAGTAGTAGCGAGAGAAAAGCGAAAGGGAAGATACCTTACGGCGAAAAGAGAGAGCATCCAGGTTAGAAGTAAGAGAAGGATCATTAATCAGTCTGACTGCCTTAGATTCAACCCTATCAAGAAGATAAGTAGAGGAAGAAGCACCCCAGATGTGTGAGCAGTATTCTAAGCAGGGGCGGATAAGACCTTTGTAAATTTTAAGTAATTGTAATGAGGAAAAGTAATGATGAAAACGAAACAAAACCTCCAATTTTTTGGATGAAGATTTAGAAAATTGGATTATGTGATTCCTCCAAGACAAGTAACAGGCTATATGGATTCCTAATATGTTGATAGAGTTAAGAGGGTAAATTTCATTAGTTTCGAAGACAATAGGGTTATCAGGAGGAGAAGAAGATAAGATAAGGAGATAGCCAGAAACTGTCTTGGAGGCATTGAATTTAACTAAATTTTGAGTGCCCCATTCAGATACTCTCTGCAAATCAGAGTTAAGAGTAGAAAAAAGAGTGATACGAAATTGATTACGAGTAACAGATGAAGGTTGTGAAGAAAAGGCAGAGGAAAAGTGGAGGGTAGAATCATCAGCAAAGGCATGAAGAAGAGAGGAAGATGGGAATTGTAGAAGATCATTGATGAAGAGAAGGAAGAGAGTAGGTGAACGAACAGAGCCCTGTGGAACACCACTGGTAACAGAGAAAGGGCTAGATGTCGCGCCATCAACAACTACAGATATAGAACGGTCAGTAAGAAAAATGGAAATCAGAGAACAGAAAGAAGGGGTGAAGGCATAGGCAGGGAGTTTGGCCAACAGAGCCTTGTGCCAGACTCTGTCAAAAGCCTTAGAGATATCAAGGGCGACGACAAAGGATTCCCCATAATTCCTCAGAGAAGATGACCATACATGAGTGAGATAGGACAGGAGATCACCAGCGGATCTTGCCTTGCGGAAGCCGTACTGGTGATCAGAGATAAGTGAGTTAGATTCAAGGCGTTTTGTTGTTGTCACTATTAATCCCCATTCAAATGGGGGTAGACACATATAGGTTGGAGCTGGAGAAATAAGTCTGAATGCCCTTTCTAACGATCTGTGGAGGGATCGAACACGAGTTTGTCAATTCACGAGTCAAGCACTCTAATGCTACAGACCCCTTACTGACTATCACCTGCAATTATCTTAAATGATAAAACTGATTAAATTATATACAGTGTTACCCCGGTTATTCGCGCTTCTTGGTTCGCATTCTCACTCTATCGCGTTTTTTTTTTTTATAAATTATTATTTTATTTTATAGGTATACGCAAAAATATTAAAATATTGAAAAAAAAAATTTTCAGTATTTTCATTTTTTTATTGAAATTTACGTTGCGTGCTGTTATTTCTTATGTAAAGGGTGTTTTTTTAACAGTGCAGGGAGGGTTTATACAGTTCGTAAACGAAAAAATAATTGTAAATGAGTATGTGTGTCACGTCATTATCACCTCATTCATTGTAATTTTATCCATCAATTTCATAAAAATTTACGTTGCTTGCTGTTATTTATAACGTAAAGGGTGTTTTTTTAACAGTGCAGGGAGGGTTTATACAGCACGTAAACGAAAAAATAATTGTAAATGAGTATGTATGTCACGTCATTATCAGCTCATTCACCGTAATTTTATCTATCACTTTCATAAAAATTTACGTTGCTTGCTGTTATTTATAATGTAAAGGGTGTTTTTTTAACAGTGCAGGGAGGGTTTATACAGTACATAAACGAAAAAATAATTGTAAATGAGCATGTATATCACGTCATTATCACCTCATTCACCGTAATTTTATCTATCACTTTCATAAAAATTTACAATGCTTGCTGTTATTTATAATGTAAAGGGTGTTTTTTAACAGTGCAGGGAGGGTTTATACAGTACGTAAACAAAAAAATAAATGTAAATGAGTATGTATGTCATGTCATTATCACCTCATTCACCATAATTTTATCTATCACTTTCATAAAAATTTACGTTGCTTGCTGTTATTTATAATGTAAAGGGTGTTTTTTTAACAGTGCAGGGAGGGTTTATACAGTACGTAAACAAAAAAATAATTGTAAATGAGTATGTATGTCACGTCATCATCACATTCACGGTAAGTTTTCCTATCACTTTCATAAAAATTTACGTTGCTTGCTGTTATCTATAATGTTAAGGGTGTTTTTTTTAACAGTGCAGGGAGGGTTTATACAGTACGTAAATGAAAAAATAATTGTAAATGAGTATGTATGTCACGTCATTATCACCCCATTCACCGTAATTTTATCTATCACTTTCATAAAAATTTACGTTGCTTGCTGTTATTTATAATGTAAAGGGTGTTTTTTTAACAGTGCAGGGAGGGTTTATACAGTGTAAACGTAAAAATATATTAAAATATCTATGTACATATAGGCGGATCCTACTTAGCGGATTTCCTGGTTCGCGCCGGGTCCCGGAACCGAACTACCGCGATAAGTGAGGCAACACTGTATATATTATTAAGCAATACAAAAATATAAAGATGAGATGAAAGTCAACCTATAAAAGCTAGCCTCATGAATGAGGAACATAAACCAAAAGACTTTCTGCATACCAAGTACAGGGTGTGAGAGGCAATCTCAAGTACAGGCTTTGACATCCATGAGGCTGAGGAGATCAAGATAAAAATTGTGCCTGAAGTGATCTATAACCTACATTTGACTGGTTCTACATACATACATACAAGAACAACATCTATATTTCCTTTTGTAAGGGGGTGGCTGAGTCAAAGAACACATTTACTAGAAGCTAATATATCTTAATTACTCCTCTTAGCTCCATGGGGATAAAGTGCTGACAAAATATTACCCCACCACCCTGTTTGGGTCATCCACAGGGTAAATGGCCAAGGTTCTGCTGCCATGAGGCCCAAAGGCTGTAGCTATTTCGGGAATTCTACTTTCAAGGGTCATCCACAAGGTAAGTTGGTAAAGATCTTCTGCTGAGAAGTCTGACAACCACAGATGGAGCTTGTACTCTATATTCCAAGAAGTTATTAAAAACACAAAAGATGAAGTCCCCACCTGCGAAGTTATTTCGTATCCACACAGGAGTCTTTATTATAAGGTAGCGAAAGTGTTGCTTCAAGGACCTGGTAGTCTGGTTTGGAATGCTTGAGCTTACATCGTCCCAGTCTATCTCATCCATGGACTCAGCACCAGACTCATAGATGCTAGAAAATACAATATATATACATTTATAATATGAAATTTTTGTGAAAAAAATGTGATCAAGACAAAAAAGAATAATAGGTGCAGGGAAAAAAAATAATAAAAAAAAAATATAATATATATATATATATATATATATATATATATATATATATATATATATATATATATATATATATATATATATATATATATATATACAGTGTTACCCCAGTTATTCGCGCTTCCTGGTTCGCTTTCTCACTCTATTGCGGTTTTTTTTTTTAGATAAATTATTATTTTATTTCATGGGATATGCAAAAATATTAAAATATTAAAAAAAAAAATTCTGAGTACTTTCACCTTTTTTTATTGAAAAAAAAACATTTCATTATCTAATTGATAAAAAAAAATTATTTCCCAGCCTACGAATAATAAAACAGTAAGTAATAGTAAAAAACACAAATGTAGATAGATAGATAGATACGTTTATTGACCACCTCTTTTAAAAAGTACAGTATAATCTTTACAAAAGGAATATTTGGTCCAAATTACAGTGAATAAATACAATAGATTTTGTACAATCATCAAATAAGTAGATAAATTTTAAATTAATATACATTGTACTAATAACTGAATGATATACGTACGTACAGTATAACTCACAGTATTGCATCATACGAAACAGTGTTCGATAGCGTACAATGTATTGGGGTCGCAGCTACGTGAGCTAGCATATATATTTATATTTCCAGTAGTTTCATGATTTTATTGATAAAAAAAAAAACGTATTTATTAGCCTAAGAATAATAAAACAGTAAAAAATAGTAAAAAACATAAACACTAACAGTATTGCAACATGTAAAATACGATACCGCTATCAGCATTTTGGACAAAGACTCGTTCAGTCTAACTCACGTGTTGCTTGTGTTCGATAGCGTACAATGTATTGGGGTCGAAGCTACGTGAGCTAGCATATATATTTATATTTCCAGTAGTTTCATGATTTTATTGATAAAAAAAATGTATTTCTTAGCCTAAGAATAATATAACAGTAAAAAATAGTAAAAAACATAAATACTAACAGTATTGCAACATGTAAAATACGATACCGCTATCAGCGTTTCGGACAAAGGCTTCCACCATCTTCCATTGTCTTGCCTCACTCGTGTGCGCCATTCATGTTGTGCTTATTATTATTATGTTTTGCTTGTGATTTTTTTACTCGCATATTTTAACCTTTGCAATGCCTCCCAAGCATCCTTCATCTTCTAAGGTTTCTTGTAGTGAGCCTAAGCGGCAAAGGAAAATGTTAACCATTGTAGATAAAGTGAAACTCTTAGATATGTTGAAAGAAGAAAAAAAGTTTGTGGATGTCGGCCGCTATTTTACGTAAACGTAAAAATTATTGTAAAATATGAAACCTATTAATGTCAAGTCATCATCACCTCATTCATGGTAAGTTTTCCTGTCACTTTCATAAAAAAAATTACGTTGCTTGCTGTTATTTATATTGTAAAGGGTGTTTTTTTAACAGTACAGGGAGGGTTTATACAGTGTAAACGTAAAAATACATTAAAATATCTATGTACATATAGGCTGATCTCTACACCACGGATTTCCGGGTTCGCGCCGGGTCCCGGAACCGAACTACCGCGATAAGTGAGGCAACACTGTATACAGTAATCCCTTGCTATATCGCGATTCACCTACCGCGAATTCAGTACACTGCAGATTTCTTTGGTGTGTGTGTGGGTGTGTGTGTATGTGCGTTTTTGTTTTTTTTTACACACACACACCAGGACAGGCCAAAAGAATAATAAAATAAAACAGCCTTTATCAGGCCTGGACACAAAGAATACATAAAGAGAAACAGAGATGAGAGTGTAATGACCTGTCAGATGTGAAGGGATTACAAAAGATGTGTGATGAATATCCAAGAATATTCCGTGTAGCTGCTGGTGCCATGAGCAAACCTACTACTGGATACATGTTGTCTATTTTATATTGCAGATTTTCTGGGTATATGCTATTTTTGAGCAGGAGGATGCAAACGTTTTACCACCTCCGTATCAGCTGATGTACCCTCGAACGCTATTTCCCTGACGATATTATATCACAAGTTTGTTTGCTGTTTGTTCTTAATGCTTTTTTTCAATTCTCTTCATAATATTCGATCGCATTACGCGGTAGAAGAGGAGGAGGATGCGGGAGAACAAACCTCTAACCAAGACATTTTGCCGCTTCCATATCAGCTGATGCTTATCACTATTCAGGCACGTGCAAGCGTAAATTTATAAGAACGTGATAGGTAAGCTTCCTGTGAATGACGTGATGATGACATGTACATACTCCACAGTTAAATACTCCACAGCCAATGGCGGCCGACATCCGAGAACCTTCATCCTTCCATAAGCATATCTAACAGTTTTACCTTTTCTGTTATAGTCAACATCTTCCTTTGCTGTTTAGGCTTACTACCAGAAGCCTTAGAAGATGAAGGACGTTTGGGAGGCATTGTAGGGGTTGAAATACAAAAGTTTCACAAAATCACAAGCACAACGTATTAAGAAGCACAACACGAACGGCGCACACATGAGTAGAATGAACGGGTGAGGCGAGACAATGGAAGATGCTGGGAGAACCAAGCTTTAATCAAAAAGCCAATCAGACCCCAAGATACAGAACATATAGAAAAACAATTCTGCAATTTGTCGTCTCCCACCTATCAGCCAATAGCATCCCATGTACTATCTCACGTAGGTGCGACCCTTTTACATGATGCAATACTGTGAGTAACATGTTTAAATTTGTTTTTTACTATTTTTTACTGTTTTATTATTCTTAGGCTAGGAAATACTTTTTTTATCAATAAAATAATGAAAATACTGGAAACTTTAATACGTACTATCTCACGTTTTCCGAAACGCCGATACCGGAATTGTATTTTAATGGTGGAGTTACATGTTTAAATTTGTTTTTTACTGTTTTATTATGCTTAGGTGGAAAATACTTTTTTTTATCAATAAAATAAAGAAAGAAAAATTTCAAAAAAATAATGAAAATACTGAAAATTTTAAATTTTAATATTTTAATATTCTTGCATATACCCAGAAAAAAAAAAAAGCTCGGTAAAAAAACACGATGCACTGAATTCGCGAAAGGTGAATCGCAATATAGCGAGGGATCACTGTATATATATTCTCTACAAGCTATTTCCCTGACGATATTATATCGAAGGTTTGTTTGCTGTTTGTTCTTAATGCTTTTTTTTCAATTCTCTTCATAACATTCAATCGCATTAAGCGTTAGAAGAGGAGGAGGATGCAGGAGAACGAACCTCAATTTGCAAACATTTTGGCACTTCCGTATCAGCTGATACACCCTCGCACGCTATTTCCCTGACGGTATTATATCGAAAGTTTGTTTGCCGTTTGTTCTAAATGCTTTTTTTTCAATTCTCTTCATAATATGCAATCGAATTAAGCGGTAGAAGAGGAAAAGGATGCGGGAGAACGAACTTCTATCTGCAAACATTTTGGCACTTCCGTATCAGCTGATACACCCTCGCACGCTATTTCCCTGACGTTATTATATCGAACGTTTGTTTGCTGTTTGTTCTTAATGCTTTTTTTCAATTCTCTTCATAATACTCGATCGCATTAAGCGGTAGAAGAGGAGGAGGATGCGGGAGAACGAACCTCTATTTGCAAACGTTTTGGCTCTTTCGTATCAGATGATGCTAATCCCTATTCAGGCACAATATCTTACTCATAAAATATTAATTTACTCACCCTATTTGGTGTTTATCTAATTTTCAAGACTATCTATTTATCTACCTTGGCTGTTTCCCCCTTTAATTGGGGGGTAGCCAACATAAAAAAAGAAAACAATAAGGGGATTACTTTGCTCTATGGGTAATGACAAGGGAGCTAGCGACTGTTCAGATAGCACTGCTGGAATGCCACAGCCCATCCTCCCAGCTTTTCCACAACCTGTGTCGCTTCATAACTGCCAACTCCCCTACTGCCCCTACCACAGAGCTACCACTGTAAGATGCAGCCCCGTGGTAACTGCAGATGCCCATCAGAACTGTGTCACAATCGCTCACCACTCATTCCTATTCCTAGCACGCTCAATTGCTTCCCTCACATCCATTCTCCTATCATTCAGGGCTCTCCTTACTCCATCCATCCACCAAAACCTAGGCCTTCCTCTAGCATTTCTCCCATCAACTCTCGCATTCATCACCTTTTTCAGAAGTCTTTCATCATCCAGCCTTTCCACATGGCCAAATCATCTCAGAACATTCAAATCTGCTCTGGCTGCAAATTCTCTCTTCACAACTGTTCTTGCTCTTACCACTTCATTCCTAACCCTATCCAACCGAGAAACACCAATCATACTCCTCAGGCATTTCATCTCAAATGCATTTGGTTTCCGTCTCTCACTTACTTTCATACCCCATAACTCTGATCCATATATCACAGTTGGCACAACCACTTTCTCATACAAAACTTTCTTAACGTTCATTTCCAACCCTCTATTCTTCATCACTCCTTTCAACGAACCCAACACTTTACATCCTTCATTCACTCTGTGACACACATCTGCTTCCACTCCACCTTTTGCAGCTATAACCAAGCCTAAATACTTAAAACTGATCAACTTCCTCAAGTGTCTCTCCATTCAACATAACATTCAATCCAGCACCATCCTCATTTCTTGTACACCTCATAACCTTACTCTTTCCCACATTCACTCACAACTTCCTTCTCTCACACACCATTCCAAATTCTGACACTAACTGACACAGCTTCTCCTCTGAATCTGCCACCACCACAGTATCATCTGAAAACAGCAACTGATTCAGCTCCCACTCGTTATCATCCCCATCTACCATTCTCAAACCTCGGCCACCCACTTGCTCATTCACCTCTCTTACGACTCCATCAATATACAAATTGAACAGCCATGGTGACATCACACATCCCTGTCTCAGTCCCATACTCCTTGAAACCACTCACTCACTTCATTCCCTACCCTAACACAAGATCTACTGCCCTCATACAAACTCTTCACTGCATGCAACAGTTTACCATTAATTCCATATAACCTCAAAACGTTCCACATTGCCTCTCTATCAACTCTATCATACGCTTTCTCTAGATCCAAAAATGCAAAATACACATCTTTACCCTTAGCTAAATATTTCTCACATAACTGCCTAACTATAAAAATCTGATCTATACAACCTCTACCTATACTAAAACCACTCTGCACTTGTGCGATCACATTTTCTGTCTTATCTCTAATCCTATTAATCAGTATCCTACCATACACTTTTCCTACCACACTCAACAAACTTATACCCTTAAAATTACTGCATTCATACACATTTCCCTTACCTTTGTATAGGGGCACTATACAAGCAATCACCCATTCCACTGGCACCATTGACAACATAAAGCATACATTAAACAATTTCACTAACAATTCCAATGCAGTCACATCCCCTTCTTTCAACATCTCCACTCTCACACCATCCATTCCAGGTGCTTTGCCTCCTCTCTTGTAATCTCTCTCTCATTTTAATCTCCCATTACTGGCACTTGAACACCCCCCACTGCCACTATCTTCCTCAACATTCAGCAACCACTCAAAAAATTCTGCCCATCTTTTCCTTGCATCATTCCCTCTTAACGTCTGTCCATTCACATCTTTCACTGTCTCTTCCATCCTCGATCCACCCTTCCTTACTCTCTTCACTTCCTTCCAAAACTTCTTTTTATTCTCTTCATATGACCTATTAAAATCCTGTCCCCACCTAACATTTGCCAACCTCTTCTCTTCCTCTACCTTCCGCTTGGTTTCCACATTTTTCTCCCAATATCTTTCATACTTCTCCCTACTGTTACACTGCAGCCATTCCTCAAAAGCCCTCTTTTTCTCTTCCACCTTCATTCCAACACTCACTGCCCCTCCTCATGCCACCTTCAACAAACCTCTTTCCACACACATCACTTGCATGTCCCACAAAACATTCTTTCATCAACCCCGATTCCTCCTCTAACTCCCCAACTTCTCTTTCTTTCACCCTGCCATATGCCACTTTCAACCTGTCCTGATATTCCTGTCTCTTCACTGGTTTTTTCAACTCTTCCTCCTTCACCATTTCCCTTCTACATCCCCCCACTCTATTGCCCCACTCTTTTGCTACTATCACTTTTGCTTCAACCAAAAAATGATCGGACATCCCAGCAGCCACACCCCTAAATGCATACACATCTTTCACTCTAAATATCATGCTCTTTGCTACCAACACATAATCCATCAATGCTCTTTCTTTCATTCTTCCATTTGCCACTCTCATCCATGTATACTTATTTAATAATTTCTTCTTGAAAAAACGATTGCCTATCACCAACTCTTGCTCCACACACATATCTACCAGGCTCTCGCCACTATCATTCCCACCTGGTACCCCATACTTTCCTACAACACCTTCTACCTCTCCATCACCCAATCTGGCATTCAAGTCACCCAACACAACTACATAGTTCCTTCTACTCAGAGTATTATTTACATTCCTTGGTTCTAAATATTATTCTATCTTCTTTACATATCAACCATGCTGCACAAAATCTTAACGTAAACAAAGTCAGCTGAGAGAAAAAGAAAACGCATACAATTCGTTACAAAGAAACGTATATCGTACTGTACATGGGAAACTTAAATGAAATATATATATTCTCTACACGCTATTTCCCTGACGATATAATATCGAAAGTTTGTTTGCTGTTTGTTCTTAATGCGTTTTTTCAATCTTCATAAAATCACGTTCATATAAATTTACGCCTGCGTGCTGTTATTAATAAAGTAAAGGGTGAGTGTTAAGAGTGCAGGGAGGGTTTATACAGTAAAGGTAAAATTAAATGTAAAATACATGTAATAAATATGGTGCTCCTACTTCGCGAATTTTCACCTTTCGCAGCTGGTCCCGGAACTGAACCCCCGCGATAAATGAGGGAGCAATATATATATATATATATATATATATATATATATATATATATATATATATATATATATATATACACCTAGTTCTCAGAATAATGCCTAGAAAGGTTCTCAGAAGTGTCGGGTAAATGGAAAATCGCGTGAAAAAACGAGTTATTTTCCATAGGAAACAATGATAAAGGGCATAGATATGTTCCAAACCTTACATAGACACACCATGACAAAGATATAAGATAAGTAAAAAACATATTTTATTACTACATAGCAAAGCAGAAAGCAATGTATCTATCTTTAAGAGTATACAAGAGATATTCATATTCACTTTACAGCTAGAAATTAACATACATTACTATACTTTACTCTATTATGCAGTGGGCAACAGTTATACAGTACACTAGGACAAGCATGGTGGCAGTGAGCAAGTAACTTATGTGGTAGAAGAGAAGGAGAATGCAGGAGAACGAGCCTCTATCTGCAAATGTATATAAAGATAAAATAAGAATTATAAATAACCAAAGCAAGACTAAAAAACGAAAAAAAAAATAATTATGCAATGCCTAAATCTACCATATGACAGATTAAAAAAAACTTAATCTGCATTCTCTAGAGAGGCACAGAGTTAGGGGGGATATGATTGAGGTGTATAAATAGTTTAAAGGAATTAGCAAGGGTGATATTAATAAAGTTTAAAAAATTCATGATCAAACCAGAACTCGTAATGGGTAATGGATTTAATCTTGATAAATTTAGGTTCAGAAGGGAAACTGGTGAAAATTGGCTTGGTAATACCGTAGAGTATTCCTAGTAGGATAATAAATGCCAATACCTTAGACACCTTCAAATGTAGATTAGATAGACATATGACAGAGGTAGGGTGGGTATGAATAGGTTAGTGTTTATTAGAAAAAATATAAAAAGAAAAATAGAATAAATAAGTAGAGTAGAATAGAATAGGTTAGACATGCTGAAAATATCATTAAAAAATGGAGCTGCCTCATGTGCCAGCAGGCATGTTGCAGTGTCCCCTATTCTTATGTTCTTATGTTCTTAATATTTTCAGAACACGTGTTTTGCATCCTCCTTCCATTTTCAAATTTGTATCTGGTTTCTGAATGACAAATTTGTTAATAAAATGCATCCAATTACTCTCTCTCTCTCTCTCATATTTCTTTACAAAAAAAAAAACGAATTAAAACTTAGGTTTATTACCTTTAAAAAGAGCACTGTAATGAACGTGATTAAGACTAAAGCAATAATTGTATTTACATAATAAGAAGAAAAATTTCTACCTAATTCCTGTTTAAGAGAGACATTACAAAGGATGCGTGGAAAGGAAATTAATTTAACAGTCTTTTAACTCCTTAACGTTTTTATTAAGTGCATTATTATATTTATGATTTGCTGCCCCAAACGACTCATCAGCTTGTAAAGTAACAGATGTATGCGTTGTTTGTAGGAGTATTCTCCCTTTAATACAAATATATTCTATATAATGTAAGTGAAATGAAACGAGAGAGAGAGAGAGAGAGAGAGAGAGAGAGAGAGAGAGAGAGAGAGAGAGAGAGAGAGAGAGAGAGAGAGAGAGAGAGAGAGAGAGAGAGAGAGAGAGAGAGAGAGAGAGAGAGAGAGAGAGAGAGAGAGAGAGAGAGAGAGAGAGAGAGAGAGAGAGAGAATCTTTAATTAACTCTTGTTCATTCAACCAAAACTACATTATTTATTGTAAAAATAATGGTTTAATTACAAATTCGTAATAATAATAATAATAATAATAATAATAATAATAATAATAATAATAATCTCCACAATCATCATCAAAGAAAAACTATTGTCAAAAATACTTATAATAATAATAATAATAATAATAATAATAATAATAATAATATTAATAATAATAATAATAATAAGATCTAAGGAGAATTTTTGGAATAGACACCATGAGAGTATTGCAGAGGTATATTAAAACCCAGCAGAGAGCTGGATATTCATCACACATCTTTTATAATCCCTTCACATCTGACAGGTCATTACATTCTCCTTCTGTTTCTCTTTACAGCCTGATAAAGGCTGTTTTATTTTATCATTTTTTGGTCCATCCTGGTGTCACAAAAAAAAAAAAAAAAAAAATGGGGGGGGGGGGGCGTTATTCGTGAATTCCGAGTTTTTTTACTACTATATTTTGGTGGCGTTATTGCAATTTCGTGGATAAAAAAATAGCTTATGAAAGGAACAAGGCATATATATATATATATATATATATATATATATATATATATATATATATATATATATATATATATATATATATATATATATATATATATATATATATATATATATATATATAATATATATATATATATATATATATATATATATATATACCTTGATCGCTTTCTGCATGTTTATAATCAGCGAAACTGGAATAACGCCCCTAAAATATAATAGTAAAAAATACCAAAATCATGAATAACGCTCATGCAAAAACATTCTAAAAGTAATTTTTCATATTAGTGAATATTCGACGCCTCGGAGGCACTTTTCCGCCATCCTCCTCCTCTTCTACCACTTAATGCGATTGGATATTATGAAGATAATGGAAAAAAAGCATTACGAACAAACAGTAAACAAATTTTCGATATAATATCGTCAGGGAAATAGCATGCGAGACTGCATCAGCTGATACGGAAGTAGCAAAATGTTTGTGGATAGAGGTTCGTTCTCCCACATCCTCTTCCTCTTCTACTGCTTAATGAGATCGAATATTATAAAGAAAATTGAAAAAAAGGCATTAAGAACAAACAGCGAAAAAAATTTTTATATACAGTGCTCCCTCGTTTATCACGGGACTTCAGTTCAGGGACCAGCCATGATAGGTGAAAAACCGCGAAGTAGGAGCACCATATTAAAAAAAAATAAAAATAAAAAAGATAAAAAATAAATAAAAAAAATTTAATGATTGTGACTCCAGGACGGGCCAAAAAATAATAAAATAAAACAGCCTTTGTTGGGCCTGGGCACGAAGAATACATAAAGTAAAGAGAAACAAAGATGGAGAGTGTAATGGCCTGTCAGATGTGAAGGGATTATAAAAGATGTGTAATGAATATCCAATTCTCTACTGGGCTTTAATATACCTCTGAATTACTTTAATGATGTCTATTCCAAAACTTCTCCTTAGATCTTATTATTATTATCATTATTATTATTATTATTATTATTGGCAACAATAATTTTTTTTGAAGATGATTGTGGAAATTTTTATGATTATTATTATTATTATTACGAATTTCTCATTAAACCATTATTTTTACAATAAATAATGTAGTTTTGGTTGTATGAACAAGAGTTATTTAAAGATGTTTCTCTCTCTCTGTCAAACAGCAAACAAACTTTTGATATAATATCGTCAGGGAAATAGCATGTAGAGAATATATATAGTGTTCCTCCGCTGTATCGCGTTTCTTGTTTCGCGTTCTCACTGCATCACGTTGTTTGGGGAGATAAATTATTATTTTATTTTTTGGGTATACGCAAAAATATTAAAATATTGAAAAAAGAAAAAATTTCAGTATTTTCATTTTTTTTTTAAAATGTAAATTTACGTTGCTTGATGTTATTTATAATGTAAAGGGTGTTTTTTTAACAGTGCTGGGAGGGTTCATACGGTACGTAAACGTAAAAATAATTGTAAAATACCTATGTACATGAGTATGTCATGTAATTACCACTTCATTCACCGTAATTTTATCTATCACTTTCATATAAATTTACGCTGCATGCTGTTATTAATGAAGTAAACGGTGATTTGTTATCAGTACAGGGAGGGTTTATACAGTGTAAATTTAAAAATAATTGTAAAATACCTATGTACATGAGTATGTCATGTAATTACCACTTCATTCTCCGTAATTTTATCTACCACTTTCATGTAAATTTACGTTGCTTGCTGGTATTTATAATGTAAAGGATGTTTTTTTAACAGTGCTGGGAGGGTTTATACAGTACGTAAACGTAATAATAATTGTAAAATAGCTATGTACATGAGTATGTCATGCAATTACCACTTCATTCACCGTAATTTTATCTACCACTTTCATGTAAATTTACGTTGCTTGCTGTTATTTATAATGTAAAGGGTGTTTTTTTAACAGTGCAGGGAGGGTTTATACAGTAAGTAAACGTAAAAGTAATTGTAAAATACCTATGTACAAGAGTATGTCATGTAATTACCACTTCATTCACCATAATTTTATCTACCACTTTCATGTAAATTTACTTTGCTTGCTGTTATTTATAATGTAAAGGGTGTTTTTTAACAGTGCTGGGAGGGTTTATACAGTACGTAAACGTAAAAATAATTGTAAAATACCTATGTACATGAGTATGTCATGTAATTACCACTTCATTCACCGTAATGTTATCTATCACTTTCATATAAATTTACGCTGCTTGCTGTTATTTATGAAGTAAAGGGTGGTTTATTAACAGTACAGGGAGGGTTTATACAGTGTAAACGTAAAAATAATTGTAAAATACCTATGTACATGAGTATGTCATGTAATTACCACTTCATTCACCGTAATTTTATCTACCACTTTTATGTAAATTTACTTTGCTTGCTGTTATTTATAATGTAAAGGGTGTTTTTTTTAACAGTGCAGGGAGGGTTTATACAGTACGTAAACGTAAAAATAATTGTAAAATACCTATGTACATGAGTATGTCATGTAATTATCATTTCATTCACCGTAATTTTATCTACCACTTTCGTGTAAATTTACGTTGCTTGCTGTTATTTATAATGTAAAGGGTGTTTTTTTAACAGTGCTGGGAGGGTTTATACAGTACGTAAACGTAAAAATAATTGTAAAATACCTATGTATATGAGTATGTCATTTAATTACCACTTCATTCACCGTAATTTTATCTACCACTTTCATGTAAATTTACGTTGCTTGCTGTTATTTATAATGTAAAGGGTGTTTTTTTAATGGTGCAGGGAGGGTTTATACAGTATGTAAACGTAAAAATAATTGTAAAATACCTATGTACATGAGTATGTCATGTAATTACCACTTCATTCACCGTAATTTTATCAATCACTTTCATGTAAATTTACGTTGCTTGCTGTTATTTATAATGTAAAGGGTGTTTTTCTAACAGTGCTGGGAGGGTTTATACAGTATGTAAACGTAAAAATAATTGTAAAATACCTATGTACATGAGTATGTCATGTCATTACCACTTCATTCACCGTAATTTTATCTATCACTTTCATGTAAATTTACGTTGCTTGCTGTTATTTATAATGTAAAGGGTGTTTTTTTAACAGTGCAGGGAGGGTTTATACAGTACGTAAACATAAAAATAATTATTTCTTTGTCTCTATATCTTGACTTAAATGTACAAAATATTGGCAAACTTTATGGATACTGTAAAGATTAATGACCTGCTGGACTAGGTAGTGAAACGTAGATATCAAACACCGTAGAGTGTTGATATATATATATATATATATATATATATATATATATATATATATATATATATATATATATATTATATATATATATATATATATATATATATATATATATATATATATATACACAGTGTTCCCCCGCGGTAGTTCGGTTCCGGGACCCGGCGCAAACCAGGAAATCCGCGGAGTAGGATCAGCTTATATGTACATAGATATTTTAATAAATTTTTACGCTTACACTGTATAAACCCTCCCTGTACTGTTAAAAAAACACCCTTTACATTATAAATAACAGCAAGCAACGTAATTTTTTACGAAAGTGATAGGAAAACTTACCATGAATGAGGTGATGATGACTTGACATACATAGGTACAGTATATTACAATAATTTTTATATTTACGTAAAATAGCGGCCGACATTCACAAACTTTTTTCCTTCTTTCAACATATCTAAGAGTTTCACTTTATCTACAATGGTTAACATTTTCCTTTGCCGCTTAGGCTCACTACAAGAAGCCTTAGAAGATGAAGGATGCTTGGGAGGCATTGCAAAGGTTAAAATATGCGAGTAAAAAAATCACAAGCAAAACATATTAATAATAATAAGCACAACATGAATGGCGCACACGAGTGAGCCGAACAATGGAAGATGGTGGAAGCCTTTGTCCGAAACGCTGATAGCGGTATCGTTTTTACATGTTGCAGTACTGTTAGTATTTATGTTTTTTACTATTTTTTACTCTTTTATTATTCTTAGTCTAAGAAATACATTTTTTTATCAATAAAATCATGAAACTACTGGAAATATAAATATATATGCTAGCTCACGTAGCTGCGACCCCAATACATTGTACGCTATTGAACACAAGTAAAACGTTTAATAAGCACAACGTGAACAGCGCACACGTGAGTTAGACTGAACGAGTCTTTGTCTCAAACGCTGATAGTGGTATCGTATTTTACATGTTGCAATACTGTTAGTATTTATGTTTTTTACTATATTTTACCGTTTTATTATTCTTAGGCTAATAAATGCGTTTTTTATCAATAAAATCATGAAACTATTGGAAATATATATATATATGCTAGCTCACGTAGCTGCGACCCCAATACATTGTACACTATCGAACACTCTTTCGCATGATGCAATAATGTGAGTTATACTGTACGTACGTATATCATTCAGTTATTAGTACAATGCATATTAATTTAAAATGCATTTACTTATTTGATGATTGTACAAAATCTATTGTATTTATTCATTGTAATTTGGACCAAATATTCCTTTTGTAAAGATTATACTGTACTTTTCAAAAGAGGTGGTCAATAAACGTATCTATCTATCTATCTATCTAAATTATATTTTTTACTATTTTATACTGTTTGATTATTCGTAGGCTGGGAAATAAATTATTTTTATCAATTAGATAATGAAATATATTTTTTTTCAATAAAAAAAATTTAAATACTGAGATTTTTTTTTTTCAATACTTTAATATTTTTGCATGTACCCATAAAATAAAATAATAATTTATAATAAAAAAAAAATGCGATACAGTGAGAACGCGAACCAAGAAACGTGAATAACCGGGGGAACACTGTATATATATATATATACAGTGTTGCCTCACTTATCGCGGTAGTTCGGTTCCGGGACCCACCGTGAACCAGGAAATCCGCGAAGTAGGATCCGCCTATATGTACATAGATATTTTAATATATTTTTACGTTTGCACTGTATAAACCCTCCCTGCACTGTTAAAAAAACACCCTTTACATTATAAATAACAGCAAGCAAAGTAAATTTTTATGAAAGTGATAGAAAAATTACGGTGATTGAGGTGATAATGACTTGACATACATACTCATTTACAATTATTTTTTCATTTACGTACTGTATAAACCCTCCCTGCACTGTTAAAAAAACACCCTTTACATTATAAATAACAGCACGCAACATAAAAAAATGAAAATACTGAAAATGTTTTTTTTTTCAATATTTTAATATTTTTGCGTATACCCATAAAATAAAATAATAATTTATCCAAAAAAAAACCGCGATAGAGTGAGACCGCGAACCAAGAAGCGCGATACAGCGGGGTAACACTGTATGTATATATATATATATATATATATATATATATATATATATATATATATATAATATATATATATATTATATATATATATATATATATATATATATATATATATATATATATATATATATATATATACAGTGTTGCCTCACTTATCGCAGTAGTTCGGTTCCGGGACCCGGCGCAAACCAAGAAATCCGTGAAGTAGGATCAGCCTATATGTACATAGATATTTTAATATATTTTTACGTTTACACTGTATAAACTGTCCCTGTACTGATAACATACCACCCTTTACTTCATAGATAACAGCATGCAAGCGTAAATTTATATGAAAGTGATAGGAAAACTTACCGTGAATGTGATGATGACGTGACATACATACTCATTTACAATTATTTTTTCGTTTACGTACACCTTGTTCTCAAAATAACGCTTGGATAGGTTCTCAGAAGTGTCGGGTAAATGGAAAATCGCGTTAAAAAACGAGCTATTTTCCATAGGAAACAATGATAAAGGGCATAGATATGTTCCAAACCTTACATAGACACACCATGACAAAGATATAAGATAAGTAAAAAACATATTTTATTACTACATAGCAAAGCAGAAAGCAATGTATCTATCTTTAAGAGTATACAAAAGATATTCATATTCATTTTAAAGCTAGAAATTAACATACATTACTATGCTTTACTCTATTATGCAGTGGGCAACAGTTATACAGTACACTGGGACATGCATGGTGGCAGTGAGCAAGTAACTTATGTGGTAGAAGAGGAGGAGGATGCAGGAGAACGAACCTCTATCTGCAAATGTATACAAAGATAAAATAAGAATTATAAATAACCAAAGCAAGACTAAAAAACGAAAATATTAATTTTGCAATGCCTAAATCTACCATATGACGGATTGAAAAACTTAATCTACATTCTCTAGAGAGGCACAGAGTTAGGGGGGATATGACTGAGGTGTATAAATGGTTTAAAGGGATTAACAAGGGTGATATTAATAAAGTTTTAAAAATTCATGATCAAACCAGAACTCGTAATGGGTAATGGATTTAATCTTGATAAATTTAGGTTCAGAAGGGAAATTGGTGAAAATTGGCTTGGTAGTACCGTAGAGTATTCCTAGTACGATAATAAATGCCAATACCTTTTTTTTTTTTTTTTTTATTAAGTATGGAATAGGACAGGAGTGGAAAAAAAGGGAGGGGATTAAGGATATAAGGGAACTCGAGGGAAAAGCACAAAAATTAAATAAAGTAAGAGAGAAAAAAGAGAGGGGCAGACCCTCGTGCTAAGTTTTGATCTGCAATTCAGATTCTGAATTGTATTACTTAGACACCTTCAAATGTAGATTAGATAGACATATGACAGAGGTAGGGTGGGTGTATATATAATGTATAATGATGTTGATCTT
Source organism: Halocaridina rubra (assembly GCA_037179515.1). NCBI lineage: Eukaryota > Metazoa > Arthropoda > Malacostraca > Decapoda > Atyidae > Halocaridina > Halocaridina rubra. Next base: position 5,406 of record JAXCGZ010016030.1, on the reverse strand, counting down.
TTCTTATAGTAATCCTCTTTGTACTGGTGGAAGAAGCCTCCGCGGGTGCTTATTTACTATATTATTTTTTTTTTCTTTTTTTTTATAGTAAATAAGCGCCCGCGGAGGCTTCTTCCACCAGTACAAAGAGGATTACGATAAGAAAAGATCATCATCATTATACATTATATATACACCCACCCTATTGGGTAGAATAGAATGTGAGAGAGAGAGAGAGAGAGAGAGAGAGAGAGAGAGAGAGAGAGAGAGAGAGAGAGAGAGAGAGAGAGAGAGAGAGAGAGAATCTTTAATTAACTCTTGTTCATTCAACCAAAACTACATTATTTATTGTAAAAATAATGGTTTAATTACAAATTAGTAATAATAATGATATTAATAATAATAATAATAATAATAATAATAATAATAATATACGCCACAATCATCATCAAAGGAAAATTATTGTTAAAAATACTAATAATAATAATAATAATAATAATAATAATAATAATAATAATATGATCTAAGAAGAATTTTTGGAATAGACATCATGAGAGTAATGAAGAGGTATATTAGAACCCAGCAGAGGGCTGGATATTCGTTACACATCTTTTATAATCCCTTCACATCTGACAGGTCATCACACTCTCCATTTGTTTCTCTTTACATCCTGATAAAGGCTGCTTCATTTTATCATATTTTGGTCCATCCTGGTATCATAATTTTTTTTTTTTTTTTTTTGCGTTATTCGCGAATTACGAGTTTTTTACTATTATTTTTGAGGGGCGTTATTGCAATTTCGCATATAAAAAACTCGCGTATAAAAGGAACAAGGTGTACTGTATAAACCCTCCCTGCACTGTTAAAAAAACACCCTTTACATCATAAATAACAGCAAGCAACGTAAATTTTTATGTAAGTGATAGATAAAATTACGGTAAATGAGGTGATAATGACGTGACATACATACTCATTTACAATTATTTTTTCGTTTACGTACTGTATAAACCCTCCCTGCACTGTTAAAAAAACACCCTTTACATTATAAATAACAGCAAGCAACGTAAATTTTTATGCAAGTGATAGGAAAACTTACCGTGAATGTGATGATGATGACGTGACATACATACTCATTTACAATTATTTTTTCATTTACGTACTGTATAAACCCTCCCTGCACTGTTAAAAAAACACCCTTTACATTATAAATAACAGCAAGCAACGTAAATTTTTATGAAAGTGATAGATAAAATTACGGTGAATAAGGTGATGATGACGTGACATACATACTCATTTACAATTATTTTTTCGTTTACGTACTGTATAAACCCCCTATGACTTGTTAAAAAAACACCCTTTACATTATAACAGCAAGCAACGTAAATTTTTATGAAAGTGATAGATAAAATTACGGTGAATGAGGTGATGATGACGTGACACACTTACTCATTTACAATTATTTTTTCGTTTACGTACTGTATAAACCCTCCCTGCACTGTTAAAAAAACACCCTTTACATTATAAATAACAGCACGCAACATAAATTTTCGTTTACGAACTGTATAAACCCTCCCTGCACTGTTAAAAAAACACTCTTTACATTATAAATAACAGCACGCAACTTAATTTTTATGAAAGTGATAGATAAAATTACGATGAATGAGGTGATGATGACATGACACACATACTAATTTACAATAATTTTTTCGTTTACAAACTGTATAAACCCTCCCTGCACTGTTAAAAAAACACCCTTTACATTATAAATAACAGCAAGCAACGTAAATTTACATTTCCAATAAAAAAATTAAAATACTGAAATTTTTTTTTTTTCAATATTTTAATATTTTTGCGTATACCCATAAAATAAAATAATAATTTATCCAAAAAAAAAGCGCGATAGAGTGAGAACGCGAACCAAGAAACGCGAATATCCGGGGTAACACTGTATATATATATATATATATATATATATATATATATATATATATATATATATATATATATATATATATATATATATATATACAGTGCAGGAAGGGTTTATACAGTACGTAAACGTAAAAATAATTGTAAAATACCTATGTACATGAGTATGTCATGTAATTACCACTTCATTCACCGTAATATTATCTATCACTTTCATGTAAATTTACGTTGCGTGCTGTTATTTATAATGTAAAGGGTGTTTTTCTAACAGTGCAGGGAGGGTTTATACAGTACGTAAACGTAAAAATAATTGTAAAATACCTATGTACATGAGTATGTCATGTAATTACCACTTCATTCACCGTAATTTCATCTATCACTTTCATATAAATTTACGTTGCATGCTGTTAATTATCAAGTAAAGGGTCGTATGTTAACAGTACAGGGAGGGTTTATACAGTGTAAACGTAAAAATAAATTAAAATATCTATGTACATATAGGCTAATCCTACTCCACGGTTTTCCTGGTTCAAGCCGGGTCCCGGAACCGAACTACCGCAATAAGGGGGGGGAACACTGTATTTCATTTAAGTTTCCCATGAATACAGTATGATACACGTTTTCTTTGAAAAAGTTGTATACGTTTTCTTTTTCTCTCAGCTAACACAATTTATGTTAAGATTTCGTGCAGATAGAATAATGCTTAAAACCAAGGAATATTAATAATACTAAAATCTTGAAAATTAGATTAACCCCAAACTAAGTGAGAGTGAGAGAGAGAGAGAGAGAGAGAGAGAGAGAGAGAGAGAGAGAGAGAGAGAGAGAGAGAGAGAGAGAGAGAGAGAGAGAGAGAGAGAGAGTGTGTCTAATGATAAACTTCCCTCTATTTTAAATTCACTCTGTCTTCATTTTCTGATGGAACTTTAAAAGGATGCATCTCTCTCTCTCTCCAACATTCTATTCTACCCATCCCCCCAAACTCCCTTCGTCCCAGCCAACTAGGGAGGGGCACTGTACACAGTTATTAAAGTAAATAAACAAGACGTACAAAAATGAGCCTTTAATAATAATAATAATAATAATAATAATAATGATAATAATGATAATAATAATAATAATGATAATAATGATAATAATAAAAATAATAATAATAATAATAATCTCCACAATCATCATCAAAGTAAAATTATCGTCGCCAATAATAATAATAATAATAATAATAAAAATAATATCTAAGGAGAATTTTTGGAGTAGACATCATGAGAGTAATGCAGAGGTATAATAAAACCCAGCAGAGAGCTGGATATTCATTACACATCTTTTATAATCCCTTCACATCTGACAGGTCATTACACTCTCCATCTGTTTCTCTTTACATCCTAATAAAGGCTGTTTCATTTTATCATTTTTTGGTCCATCCTGGTATCACAATTTATTTTTATTTTTTTTTTTTTGCGTTATTCGCGAATTCTGGGTTTTTTACAATTATTTTTGAGGGGCGTTACTGCAATTTCGCATATAAAAAATTAGCGTAAAAAAGGAACAAGGTGTACTGTATAAACCCTCCCTGCACTGTTAAAAAAACACCCTTTACATTATAAATAACAGCAAGCAACGTAAATTTTTATGCAAGTGATAGATAAAATTACGGTGAATGAGGTGATGATGACGTGACATACATACTCATTTACAATTATTTTTTCGTTTACGTACTGTATAAACCCTCCCTGCACTGTTAAAAAAACACCCTTCACATTATAAATAACAGCAAGCAACGTAAATTTTTAGGAAAGTGATAGGAGAACTTACCGTGAAAGTGATGATGACGACGTGACATACATACTCATTTACAATTATTTTTTCGTTTACATACTGTATAAACCCTCCCTGCAATGTTAAAAAAACACCCTTTACATTATAAATAACAGCAAGCAACGTAAATTTTTATGAAAGTGATAGATAAAATTACGGTGAATGAGGTGATGATGACGTGACATACATACTCATTTACAATTATTTTTTTGTTTAAGTACTGTATAAACCCTCCCTGAACTGTTAAAAAAACACCCTTTACATTATAAATAACAGCAAGCAACGTAAATTTTTATGAAAGTGATAGATAAAATTACGGTGAATGTGGTGATGATGACGTGACACACATACTCATTTACAATTATTTTTTCGTTTACGAACTGTATAAACCCTCCCTGCACTGTTAAAAAAACACCCTTTACATTATAAATAACAGCACGCAACGTAAATTTTTATGAAAGTGATAGATAAAATTACGGTGAATGAGGTGATGATGACGTGACACACACTCATTTACAATTATTTTTTCGTTTACGAACTGTATAAACCCTCCCTGCACTGTTAAAAAAACACCCTTTACATTATAAATAACAGCACGCAACGTAAATTTTTATGAAAGTGATAGATAAAATTACGATGAATGAGGTGATGATGACATGACACACATACTCATTTACAATTATTTTTTCGTTTACAAACTGTATAAACCCTCCCTGCACTGTTAAAAAAAACACCCTTTACATTATAAATAACAGCAAGCAATGTAAATTTACATTTCCAATAAAAAAATTAAAATACTGAAAAAAAAAATTTTCAATATTTTAATATTTTTGCGTATACCCATAAAATAAAATAATAATTTATCCAAAAAAAACCGCGATAGAGTGAGAACGCGAACCAAGAAACGCGAATAACCGGGGTAACTCTGTATGTATATATATATATATATATATATATATATATATATATATATATATATATATATATATATATATATAGTATATATATCAAATAAGCACATTACATATGTGAAAACAAAAATAAACAAAAAACAAATTATTCATAGTATATATATATATATATATATATATATAGTATATATATATATATATATATATATTATATATATATATATATATATATATATATATATATATATATATATATATATATATATACTGTATATACAGTGCAGGAAGGGTTTATACAGTACGTAAACGTAAAAATAATTGTAAAATACCTGTGTACATGAGTATGTCATGTAATGACCACTTCATTCACCGTAATAATATCTATCACTTTCATGTAAATTTACGTTGCGTGCTGTTATTTATAATGTAAAGGGTGTTTTTCTAACAGTGCAGGGAGGGTTTATACAGTACGTAAACGTAAAAATAATTGTAAAATACCTATGTACATGAGTATGTCATGTAATTACCACTTCATTCACTGTAATTTTATCTGTCACTTTCATATAAATTTACGTTGCATGCTATTTATGAAGTAAAGGGTCGTATGTTAACAGTACAGGGAGGGTTTATAGTGTAAACGTAAAAATAAATTAAAATATCTATGTACATATAGGCTGATCCTACTCCACGGTTTTCCTGGTTCACGCCGGGTCCCGGAACCGAACTACCGCGATAAGGGGGGGAACACTGTATTTTATTTAAGTTTCCCATGAAT
>JAXCGZ010016029.1:10000-30000 GCA_037179515.1 Halocaridina rubra | reverse complement strand
ATGGTATCCTAGGTTTACACTGTTTAAGATATCGGGCCTATGTGCTCGTATACCACATCAGATTTAATACTTAAAAATTACTTAATAAATATCCATAAAAAGTATACATAAGTCGCTATAATTTTGCATGTATTGTAAAATATGTATATTATGCATTCAGTTATTCATCCTGTCTTGAAAAAAAAAAACTTTTCATACCTTTTGATAGAAAAGTATGAAAAATATAGAAAAATGAACTCTATATACCAAGTATTGTCTGTTGCATTAAATGAAAATAAATGAAAATATTTCTTATAAACATAAGAAATATAAAGCAGTAACGAATAAATGAATAATTGAAAAGAGTAAAAAAAAAAATATATATTAAGGATTGAAACTGAATTTAAAATAAATAAATAAATAAATAGATTTGTTAAGGCGTGGATGGATATCTGTAAAAGAAAATAATTCATAGAGGAAAAAAATCAATGTTATATGAATAAGTAAACAGTGTAAATAGTGAGCAACATGCATTAAAAGATTAAAACAAATAAATAAATAAATGATAAAATATATAAATGGGTACAGATGTAGAATAGATTAATAAGTAAATATTGTATATAAATTGTTAACTATAAACAAGAGCAATATAAATACAAGATTAAATTTGCAAAATAAATCACTAAAATAAGTAAATAAGTAGTAAAAATTTAAGTAAATGAATGGTAAAAATATAAGTAATTAACGGTAAAAGAAAATACAAATATAAATGCTTAAAACTGCAAAATATCAATATAAGAAAAAGTAAATAATTCGATAAATGTGAATGAGAAGCATATAGATACAAATCATAAAAGTGTCTAAAATTTTATAAATAAATTATAAAGTAAATAATCGTGTAAATCATTTATCTATAAATAAAACCTAAATATATACAAGATTAGATATGGAAAATAAATAAATTGATTAATTAATTAATTAATAAATGAATAAAATGTTACCGAGTAGATCGATAATTGTAAAAGAAAAGTTATAATTTATAGCTAAAAATGAAAAATATTCACAGATAAATAATAGATGAATAAATTTGATTAAATCTAATTAAACAGTTTTTATTTCTAGATTCCTGATTATTTTTTCCGAACCTTAAAAACACGTGGCTAAGAATCTGATGATTTTATTTCAGTACAATGAAATTTCATTGCGCAAGTACAGGTAAACAAATAAAGAAATAATTTAGAAATGAAGATTAAATAGCTGTAAGTGTAAATCATTAATTGTAAAAGGAAACAGAACATGTAAAAAGATGAAAATGCAATTAAAATCAAGTAAATAATTTGGTAAAAGAAAATCCTATATGTAAAAGGCTTAGACATGCAGTGATAGAAAAATAAATGTCGAAATAAATAGTTAAAAGTCAAAATCCTTGACTGTAAACGAAATGTAAAAATATAAAAAACAAAAAATAATGAAAATATGATGAAATAAAGTATGCAGGAGTGTAAATCGTTAACTGTAAACGAAATGTAAAAATAAAAAAATAAAAAAATATTTAATAAAAATAAGATGAAGAAAAGTAGGCAGGAGTGTAAATCGTTAACTGCAAAAGAAGCGAAAATGTTTTTGAAACGCAAATATATGCCATGAAAAAAAAGAAATTAAATATGGTAGGTAAATCGTTAACAGTAAAACGAAAAGAAAAATATATAAATACACAAATAGTGCAATCGAAAATAAAATGAAATAAAATACATATGAGTGTAAATCGTAAAATACGCTTGTAAATAATAAAAGATGGCCCCCATTTGTAAGCCCTCCACGGCGTTGACCTCCGCATTGCAATTCTCTATGGCCGAGTCTTAATGCCTCTAACATGAGACCACTAACTATCACCAACCGCCTAGACCAATTAGACCCCTCTGATTTGGTCTGCCTGAGCACGTCCCTTGTTTACACGTAAAATCTGAGACCGAAACCAGAAACCCCAAGACAGGGATTTCAAAAAGTTTCTCTAAGATGTAGGAATTGGTTTCTCTATCTCTTGTTTTTTTTTCCAACTTCTTTTTTATCGTTTTTTGATTAATTACTCCCTCTCTCTCTCTCTCTCTCTCTCTATATATATATATATATATATATATATATATATATATATATATATATATATATATATATATATATATATATATGTATATATATATATATATATATATATATATATATATATATATATATATATATATATATATATATATATATATATATATATATATATATATATATATATATATATATATATATATATATATATCTGTCTGTCTTTCTACCTATCTGTTCATGCACACATATACACAAGCATATATATATATATATATATATATATATATATATATATATATATATATATATATATATATATATATATTATATATATATATATATATATATAAGCATGTGTGTATGTATGTACGTGTGTGTGTTTTTATAAAAATGGAAATCACCTATTAGTGAGTATAGCAGTGACCTCAACTAAAAGAAAAGAACATAGAGAGCAAGGCTCAATTATCCATTACCTACCTTTACCTTTCCATAGTGAAGATGAAAAAGAAATACACATATTTTCTTTCGTAGTTATTGAAGCAGGCGCGCTCCGTCAAGGGCATGCACTCAGGGGAACGATTACATCTGCCAAAATAAGTCCTTCGCAAGAAGGCAACCGTCCTAGCCCTTGGTAGAAAAGGGAGTCCGTGACGTAAAACCGGAACAGGTTATTGTAGCAGGCAGCTAAAGGGGATATTCCTGATAGGGATAAAGAATAGAAGGTGTTCCCTAAGTGTGGTAGAAGGAAACTTACATATGTGCTTCTAGTTGGTCGGAAGAAATAATACTACTTTCGTCGTCCAAGTATGTTGTAGGAGGTGACTTATAAAGATATCCCATTGGGTAAGCTAGAAAGTCAGTCTAATATTTACTGCTATCACAAAAGGTAACTCAGTAGATACTTCCTAGGTTTATTGTTATGGCTGCGGCTGCATTTCTCATATCTGCATGAGTAGCACAGTTGTAGAAATAAGAGAAAAACTAAATTTTACTTACATTTTTTTCCCTTAAAAAGGATCTTCAGAGGATATTTAAATTAAGTAACTTTTTCCTCTTCTTCTTTCGGCTTTTCCTATTTTGGGCTGCCACGTCGGATCCCTTACGCCCTCCTCTGTCCCACCACGCAACCTTATGTCCTCCCTCTCCACATCTATAAACCTGCTCTTTGGCGTACCTCTCCATCTCCTGCCTGGCACCTCTATCTTCTGCATCCTTCTCCCAAAATACCCGTCATCCCTCCTCAGCACATGCCCAAACCATCTTTCTCCCGCTTTACTTATCATGTCCCCAAGCCGTCCTACTTGCTCAGTACCTCTGATACACTCATTTAATCTACTTCATTTACGTTATGTAAAGTGAATAATGATGATGATGATGATAATAATAATAATAATAATAATAATAATAATAATAATAATAATAATAATAATAATAATAATAATAATAATAATAATAATAATAATAATAATAATAATAATAATAATAATAAAAATAATAATAATAATAAGGAGAACAAAGGTCTAGCAATCTCTCCTTCCCAGAACTATATTTTATCACAAAATAATTGATATCTCTTAAACTTTCAGTATATAAAATGAAAACTTCATAATTCCAAATATGTTTCAGGAATATATTTGTTGATTATGACTCATCTTCAGAAATTTTAAAAGTTCATCTGACCTCTCGGGAAGAAATCATAATAATGTTACTTAAGCGAAGCCAAAGAGGGATATGAAACTAGTTCTGCCGAAAGGGTCATTGCGGCTAGACCTGGGCCAGTGGATTTTGAAACAGGTTGTCTTAACTTTGGCTGATAGAGTTAAAAGATACTTCGAAGAGCAGATGATTCTGTCTTGAAATAATGCCCTACCAACATGCTCTTGCATTCTAAGTAGTGTTTCTCGTGCTAGAGAGAACGACCTGAATGCTTTATTTCTGTTTTCTCTGAACTCAAAGGTAGAGGTCGTTACTATGTGTGCTACATAAGGCTTTACAAAATCCTGTACTTTACGAACTCTGTCCTGTCAAAAATTCTTCTTCTCTATCGCCAGATCTGAATTAGGAAACTTAAATCCACTTTGTATCTATAGGACAAAAATCTCAAATACAGCTTACAAATTAAACTCTCCTACGGGTCTCCTTATGGTACGTTTTGCTCTGTGGCATTATCGCTCAACGATGATCGTTCATGGCTCAACGATTATCGTCAAACGATTGTCTAGAGCACTAATTCTTTGTTTCTGAATGGGGCTGTTTTGCTTCGAGCGGCTGCTGTCGAAGCAAAACAGCCTCATTCAAAAACAAAGAATTAGTGCTCTAGACAATCGTTTGACGATCATCGTTGAGCCATGAACGAGCATTGTTGAACGATAATCGCACTAACCAAAACGTACCTGAAGACCTTTTTCACCATAGAGTAATATCATCAATAACAACCAACTACTACTGGGGTCATAGGTCACTTCCTGTTGTTTTTTAATGTCACTTTTAAACTCAATTATATCTTCGGACACAGACAAGTTGGAGCTGGGGAATGAAGGCTCAGTGCCCTTCCTATTGCCCCTTGGTGGGCTCGATCGTGGATGATTCACTTCCCAATTCGAGTGCTCTAACTACTATGCTCCCGCGGTTCCCATAGGTAAGCTCATGCATCAGACTAAATTTCTCATTAATATTTCTCTTCTCCTCTAACCCTTTCTGGCTTATAAGAAAATGATTTAAGTTGATTTCGTTCCTTCCAAGAAGGATATCTTATTGATATAATCACCTTCATATATAAATATTGCAATATATCAAACCTTGCAGACAGGTCGGGAATTGAACCCTGGACCTTGGAAGTGGAAGAAAGAGGCTGTTTTTGTTGTACCAATAGTACTTTTATAAAGGAGGATCCAATGCTTTTTCTAGAGAGCATAGACAATTCACATATGTTCTCACTTCATTTCTTAAGAGGAGTTTTTTCCTCTTACGAACGAGCTAATTTACATTTTTTTTTTTTTTGCATATAATATTTTTCATTCATTTAATATTGCATAAGTCAAAGGTTTAGGATTCGACTCCTGACCAGTATCAGAGATTCAGGGTTCGACTTCCGACCAGAATCAGAGGCTTAGGGTTCGACTCCCGACCAGAAGAGGTAGTCAGTTCACCATGTGATATATTTTACATTGTTATGTCATATCTAAATGTAAATATCAGTATCCTGAAGTAAAGATACTGAAGTCTATTTGGAAAATTCTGGAGATTTCATAAGTAACGAGAATAAGTAAATAGATATATATATATATATATATATATATATATATATATATATATATATATATATATATATATATATATATATATATATATATATATATATATATATATATATATATATATATATATATATATATATATATATATGTAAACAAATAAAAATTTTCAATATTTGAACATTTAATATATATCTGTGAGTATATGTGTTTGTGTATGCGTGGGTGTGGGTTAGGAAAATCCACATGATTGAAATAATTATTTGCAAAGAAAAAAAATGTTTTTTTTTTCTCCGAATCTTTTTATGGATCCCGCTTCAGAGCGCATACACAACTATAGTGCTTGAAAAGGGGTCCATTAGGACCCTAAATATAGCAATTAGGACCTAAATATAGCAATTACTTTTCTTCAAAAAATATTTACAGATTCGTTCCTTTACCAGATAGAGTGTTTGTTTGCGTGTTTGTTTGTATGTGTTTGTAAGTATCGACTGATTGAATAAGTATTATCTCCCCCTTTCTAAAAATAAAACATGTTTGTCAACTTTTGCATAATGCGTTGAACTTGCCACTAAGTAATTTTGTAAACAATTATTTATCTTTGACGTTCACTTGCAGATGGGACCATTATTATTAAGTCTTTGTTACACAGCGGTGATAAATGGTCGAGGTTATTATTTTTCTTTTATTGTGTGTGTGTGTGTGTATGTATATATATATATATATATATATATATATATATATATATATATATATATATATATATATATATATATATATATATGTGTGTGTGTGTGTGTGTGTGTGTGTGTGTGTGTGTGTATGTGCATTTATTTAGTTGTGTCTTTATTTATTCATTTAATGTGTAAGTATTTATGACTTTATGCAAGTATTTATTTATATATTTTATTAAATATTTATTTTTATTTAATTGTGCTGTAATTTCTTTACTTATTTTTTTACATAATTATTTATTTCTTTATTTGATTATTTCGTCATTCTAAATTATTTGTAGATTTATTTATATTTGTTTTATTTTATATTTTTTATTTGTTTTACATCTATTTATTAATTATAATATTTATTTACTTGTTTATTTCGTGTGAGAGTGACCTAAGCATCATTTGACATACTCTGTTGATGGTGAAAATTACCATCGAGTTGAAAAAAAGTACACACACACACTTGCGCGTTATGCAAAGGAAGTCAGACATTATTATTTCATCCTATGAATGAAGCATATTTAATATTTCATAAATAAAAGTGTTGGCTCTCTCTCTCTCTCTCTCTCTCTCTCTCTCTATATATATATATATATATATATATATATATATATATATATATATATATATATATATATATATATATATATATATATGTATATATATATATATATGTATATATATATATATATATATATATATATATATATATATATATATATATATATATATATATATATATATATATATATATATATATATATATTAGTGAGAGTGTTTAATATATGCTTTATGTTGTCATTGGTGCCAGTGGATTGGGTGATTGCCTGTATAGTGCCCCTATACAAAGGTAAGGGAGATATGTATGAATGCAGTAATTTAAGGGGTATAAGTTTGTTGAGTGTGGTAGCAAAAGTGTATGGTAGGATACTGGTTAATAGGATTAGGGATAAGACAGAATATGTGATCGCGGAAGTGCAGAGAGGTTTTAGGAGAGGTAGAGGTTGTATAGATCAGATTTTTATAGTTAGGCAGTTATGTGAGAAATATTTAGCAAAGGGTAAGGATGTGTATTTTGCATTTTTGGATCTGGAGAAAGCATATGATAGAGTTGATAGAGAGGCTATGTGGAATGTTTTGAGATTATATGGAATCAATGGTAAATTGTTGCATGCAGTGAAGAGTTTGTATGAGGGTAGTAGAGCTTGTGTTAGGGTAGGGAATGAAGTAAGTGAGTGGTTTCCAGTGAGTGTGGGACTGAGACAGGGATGTGTGATGTCGCCATGGCTGTTCAATTTGTATATTGATGGAGTTGTAAGAGAGGTGAATGAGCGAGTGCGTGGTCGAGGTTTGAGAATGGTAGATGGGGATGATAACAAGCGGGAGCTGAATCAGTTGCTGTTTGCAGATGATACTGTGGTGGTGGCAGATTCAGAGGAAAAGCTGTGTCAGTTAGTGTCAGAATTTGGAATGGTGTGTGAGAGAAGGAAGCTGCGAGTGAATGTGGGAAAGAGTAAGGTTATGAGGTGTACAAGAAATGAGGATGGCGCTGGATTGAATGTTATATTGAATGGAGAGACACTTGAGGAAGTTAATCAGTTTAAGTATTTAGGCTCGGTTATAGCTGCAAATGGTGGAGTGGAAGCAGATGTGTGTCACAGAGTGAATGAAAGATGTAAAGTGTTGGGTGCATTGAAAGGAGTGATGAAGAATAGAGGGTTGGAAATGAATGTTAAGAAAGATTTGTATGAGAAAGTGGTTGTGCCAACTGTGATGTATGGATCAGAGTTATGGGGTATGAAAGTAAGTGAGAGACGGAACCTAAATGTGTTTGAGATGAAATGCCTGAGGAGTATGATTGGTGTATCTCGATTGGATAGGGTTAGGAATGAAGTGGTGAGAGCAAGAACGGGTGTAAGGAGAGAAATTGCAGCCAGAGTAGATATGAATGTTCTGAGATGGTTTGGCCATGTGGAAAGGATGGATGATGAAAGGCTGCTGAAAAAGGTGATGAATGCGAGAGTTGATGGGAGAAATGCTAGAGGGAGGCCTAGGTTTGGATGGATGGATGGAGTAAGGAGAGCCCTGAATGATAGGAAGATGGATGTGAGGGAAGCAAGCGAGCGTGCTAGGAATAGGAATGAGTGGCGAGCGATTGTGACGCGGCTCTGATGGGCATCTGCTGTTACCACGGGGCTGCATCTTAAAGAGATAGCCCTGTGGTAGGGGCAGTAGGAGGAGCTGGCAGTTGTGAAGGGACACAGGTTGTGGAAGAGCCGGGAGGATGGGCTGTGGCACTCCAGCAGTGCCATCTGAACGGTCGCTAGCTCCCTCGTCATTGCCCATAGAGCAAAGTAGTCCCCCTATTTTGTTTTCCCTTCTTGATGTCGGCTACCCCCCAATTAAAGGGGAAACAGCCAAGATATATGTGTGTATGTATATATATATATATATATATATATATATATATATATATATATATATATATATATATATATATATATATATATATATATATATATATATTATAATAATAATAATAATAATAATAATAATAATAATACTAATAATAATAATAATAATAATAATAATAATAATAATAATAATAATGATAATAATAATGGCCGACAGTTCAGTGACCGAACTCATACATGTGTGTGTAATTACCTAATTGTACTTAATGGAAAGAGCCATATGCTCGTAATTCCCCATCTCTTGGTCGGTTCCATTGTTATACTCATCGATACTTATCATATTTGTCCTTAAAACTATGAATTGAATGAGCATTAACTACCTCCTCACTTAGCAAGTTCCAATCATCAACTATTTTTACACTAAAAAGTATATGTAAGTGTAATTACCTAATTGTAATTACCTAATTGTGTTTACGGGAAAGAGCCCAAAGCTCGTATCTTCCCGTCTCCTCATCGGTTCCATTTTATACTTAGTGGTACTTATCATACCTGTCCTTAAAACTATGGATTGAGATAGCATTAGCTACCTCCTCGCTTCACGAATTCCAATTATCAACTACTCTTACACTGAAAAAGTATTTCCTTACATCCTGCAAAGAAGTTTTCTTACGAAGCTTCAAATTATGACCTCTAGTTCTAGAGCCAGCCATATCAAAATATCGATCCCTATCCACTCTATCATAACCATGAAGGAATTTAAAGACTGTCACCATATCCCCCCTCAATTTTCTAGCTTCGAGTGATGGTAAGTCTAATTCCCTCAGCCTCTCATCATAACTGAGATTGCGTATTTCTGGAACCAGTTTCGTGGCATGTCTTTGAACTTTTTCAAGCTTAGCTATGTGCTTTTTCAAGTGCGGATTCCAAAAGGGGACTGCATATTCGAGTTTTGGCCTCGCATAGGTTATATAAATATTTCTGAACATTTCCTTGTCCATGCCTGAAGGCTACCCATACATTTGATAAGAATGCATATGCTGCCCTTACTATGCCATTTATATGTATTTCTGGAGACAAATCTGCCAGTATGTTTACTCCTAGATCTCTCTCACTTTCTGTCTCTTGAAGTTGTACTCCAGCCACCGAGTAGTCAAGCTTGGGCCTTCTTGCACTTTTACCCATTCTCATTACCTTACATTTTGAAGTATTGAATTTCATTAGCCACTTTTCTGACCACTCATGCAGACTATTTAGATCCTCCTGAAGTTCTCAACCATTGTTCTCGTTTTTTACTTTCTTCACAATCTTTGCATCATCTGCAAACATATTCATGAATGCATTTACAGACTCTGGTAGGTCATTTACATATACAAGGAACAAAAGTGGCCCTAAAACTGAACCCTGTGGAACTCCACTACTAACTCTTCTCCATTCATACACTGAGTGTCTTACTCTAACCCTCTGTTCCCTTCCTTCTAAGTAAGTTTTTATCCATTCCAAGACATTTCCACCTATTCTAGCCATTGATTGCAGCTTCCTAATAAGTCTCCCATGTGGAACAGTGTCAAACGCTTTCTGGAAGTCTAGGAATATGCAATCTGCCCAACCCTCTCTTTCCTGTAAGATTCGGCTTACCTCATCATAAAATTCTAATAAGTTTGTTACTGTTGATCTACCTTCTCTGAAACCATGTTGCCTCACTGACAAAACGTTGAAGGATTCCAAGTGATGAGAGATATGTTTCCTTAGTAGTTTCTCCATAACTTTGCAAACTATGCTGGTCAAGGAAACTGGTCTATAGTTCAGAGCCGTATCCCTCCTTCCCTTTTTGAAGACAGGTATCACATTTGCCTGTTTCCAGCATCTTGGAATCTCCCCTGACTCCAGTGACTTTTTAAATATGATACTTAGTGCCACTGATATTGAGTTTGCGCATTTTTTAAGTACATGAGGGGATATGTCATCAGGACCTGTAGCTTTATGAACATCTAAATCCATCAGCGCTTTGCATACCTCTGTGGCTGTAAGGTTGATGTTCTCTAATACCGGCCCTTGAGCTTCTATCTCTGCAATCTGAGGGGCTGGGGTATTTTCTACTGTAAATACTGACTGAAACTCCTTGTTCAATTTTTTGCAGATCTCTTCATCCGTCTCAATGATGCTTCCATCCGCTCTCTTTAGCCTTAAAACCTGTTCTTTTACCTTCAGTTTTCCTCTGATAAAGCTGTGGAAAAGCTTGGGATTTTCTTTAGCCTTCCTGGTGATGTCCCTCTCATAGTCTTTCTCTGCCTCTCTCCTTTTACTTAGGTAGTCATTTCTTGCTCTTTTGTAGGTTTGCCAGGCATTTATGTTTTTTCTCCTCCTATACCTTTTCCAGCATTTGTCTCTCCATTCCTTAGCTCTTTTACACTCATTATCGAACCATTTATCTCTGGCATGAATTACACCTACTTTGGTGACAGGTATGCAGCAATCTACTATCTTCCCATATTTCTCACAAAAGATGTCATACGTTTCTTGTACAGATTTGTTGTAAAATAAAGTTCTCCAGTCAATAACTGCAAAACGCTCATTCATTTTGATGTAATCTCCTTTCGGATAGTTCCTCCTTATGTCCTCAGTGCCTCTACTCTCAGGCAGAATATCTTCAATGATATACTCCATCAACAACACACAGTGGTCACTCTTTCCAATTGGTGGTTCATACTCAATTTTTTCAATATCCAACACATTATCTGTGAATACTAGATCAAGTAGTGATGGCTCATCCCCACCCCTGGCCCTCGTTGGTTCCATTACATATTGGTATAGGAAATTCCCTTGTACGCAATCTAGGAATCTTGCCCCGAATGAGTACTCACCACCGTGTGGGTCAAGATTTATCCAATCTATCTCTTTATGAGTAAAATCTCCCATTATCAAAATCCTACATTTTCTCTCCCGTGCCATGTTAACAACTGAGTTTATGACTTCAATAGTACCTATATGACTTTCCTCATAAACTTCTAGCCTATTCTGGTTCCCTGGTGGGTTATATACAACAGTTATTATAATGCTCTCTGACCCAGTATTTATTCGAGCAACAAGAAATTCCTTGAACTCACTTTCTATCGCCAAGTTTATTTCTTCAACCTGAATCCTTTCACTTATGAGCAGTGCTATCCCTCCACCAGTCCTCTCAGATCTTTCAACCCTTAATATTCTGAAGCCCTTAGGAAAAACTGTGACACTGTTTATGTCCTCACTCAACTTAGTCTCTGTATTTGTATGTGTGTGTATGTGTGTGTGTGTGTGGTTGGGTGGGAAGCTGGCATCGTATCATCTACTGGTAGTGGAGCTACGGCTGTACTTTACCGGAGAAGCGAAATAATATCCCGTGAAAATATCCATTCCATAGCTGGTAGAGAGCTGGGCTCACCTGAAGAAGTTGATTAGCTATCAAAGGTGCGCAAAGGGCGTGGACTACTTTACTTAAGATACACCGGGTTTTCAAAAAAAAAAAAAAAAAAAAAATTTCGGTTCCTAGTCTTGTCAGAATTCAGTTGACTTAAATGATTTTTAATGTCAGGATTAGTTGGTATAAGCATTCAGGAAGTGCTGATATGTGAATAGAGCAGCAAAAATAATCTTTGAATGGAGACTCTTACGTGAACACGCACACACTTATGCGCATGCGCACATACGCATACATCTCTTTCTTACTCATGTGTAAATTCAGAGATGGCGTTGAATGACGCCCTATAGTTATTTGTAATCTTCTTCAGCTTATATGAACGCACACATACTCTCACATTTCTTGTCATGAAAAAACTTTAATAATAGTTTAATTTTAACACAACACGGGGCTAAAAAAAATTTAGATCAGTGGATTTTAGAGTAATTTCCATGACCCTAAACAAGAATCGAAAAAAAAAAATTCAATTAATACATATCATCTTCTTATCGATGTAATTAATATGGTATTTAACCAGATAATATCTCCATTTTATTTTTGTATATGATATTAATTATTATTAATTAACACGTTGATACGCCATATGTCTATATTCATGGAAGACAAAGGCCCGATTTCTTAAACAGTATAGACCTAGGATGTCATATTGTTAGTTAGCTAGACACACACAAATGGATTTCATAAAGGCATCTGACACGGTTCTGTGTATGGCTAGGATCCAGCAAGGGATCCTAGCCATACACAGAACCGCGTCATATGCGTTTATGTAATCCATTTGTGTGTCTAGCTACCTAACAATATGGTATCCTAGGTTTATACTATTTAAGAAATCGGGCCAAAGTCTGAAATTCTGTATAAAATTCCTGAAATTCAGAGTCCTTGAATTCAATTAACTATTACGTTGTACAGCGAGATCCCTTCTTTCTGGATCTATTTCAGAACCTTTCCCTTCACTCTTTCACTAAGAGAGATCTGTCCATTATTTTCCTATGTATATCATTCCCCTCATATAGTGCCTGTGTCCTTGACTCCACTGCCTGCATTCCTATTGGCTGACTTATATCTCCCCTTGTCTCCTTTTTCATTTTATGGACCCTCGTGTTTTTATGCACCCCTCTTTTTTTGTTTCTTATATTAATAGCTCTTGACATTTGTTTGGCCTTTTTAACTATATTGTTATTTGTGTGTGTGTGTGTGTGTGTGTGTGTGTGTGTGTGTGTGTGTGTGTGTGTGTGTGTGTGTGTGTGATTTCCCCTTCTTTTCTCTTTTGCATTATTTCTGCTACTCACTTGGATTTTCCGTAAATGTATGATGGATGGACATGCACAAGGTAATATAGGCCTGGAATAAATATTTGCAGATATATATACTCAGGGGGCCTCAGTAGCACATGATTGAGTGCGGTAATTGAGAGGTGAACAACACGAGTTCGATTCCATCTTGGGGCGATAGGAAGGGCATCCAGTCTTTGTATATTGCATGATTTATGTAATACCTTCAGCTTAATGTACATGATACCTGTGTGGTGTGTCTTGCAAAGACTGTGTGCTTTTGTTGCAATACTTGCTTCTATGTTTTTTTTTTATTTCTGTATTTGACTGACGCTTTTATGCACAGTAGATTTATTAAAATAAAAACCAAGTTAATCCACCAGTTCTAACATGTCTGTCTCCACCCCGATTCAAATGGTTACTTACTGTGACACTTGAAACGGTGCATACTCAGGATTTGCTTACACTGATTTACACAGATCTTCTTTTTTGGGCAGCTTTTCATTTCCATATTAGGGTCGCTGTATCTCAGTGGCCTCTTGGGCTCCTAATAGTTTCATGACCCTTCATGGCAATAACCCCTTTGATCCACACTTGGAACCGGTACTAAATTGAGCTGGCTTCCCAACCGGTTCCTGAATCACAGAGGAACACATAGGCTATATACTTAAGAGACGCAAAAGATGAAAAGAAATGTACTGGGAGGGAGTTCCAATTCTGTGGACTCAAGGAAATAATCTGGATTCATGTAGGTCAGTCTTGGAGAGACAGAAACATTTTTATATCCATAAGCTCACAAATATATATAAAAGAAATAGAAAAGATATGTAGCGGGAGGGAGTTCTAATATGTAGGTGTTAAAGGAAAGATAAAAGCCTCATATCAGTCACCCTCAGATATATGAAGAAGACTCTTCTCCTCAGAGTCTTTTTAGTATATCCACTTCTTTTTGTTGTTCTTATATCTATCTATCTATCTATCTATCTATCTATCTATCTATCTATATATATATATATATATATATATATATATATATATATATATATATATATATATATATATATATATATATATATATATATATATATATATAAATATATATATATATAACCATTGTATCTAAAATTTTTGTAATCAGTATATGGGGAGGGTCAGATTTTAGATATGAATAGCCTCCAGAGTTTGAGGGACTTTGTTTTTCTATATCTTTTTAGCATATCAACTTCTTTCTGTTGTTTATATATCTATGTAGACAACCATTAGATCTGGAATATTTTGTATATAGTATATGAGAGGGATCAGCTTTTGGATATAAAAATCTTCCAGAATTTGAGGGCTCTTGTAGATTTTATCGCTTTAAAAAATACTTCTTTGCAACAGCAATACGGAAATGACTTCAACCAGACAACAGCCAAGTTTCTCTGCTGGGGTCTTTTGGTAATAATTTTTACTTCTTTTCTTTGAGCGCGCACGCACGCACACACACACACACACACACACACACAGACACACACACACACACACACCGCACACACACACACACACAAACACACACACACACACAAACACACACACACACACACACACACACACACACACTACACACACACACACACAAATCCCAGCACGGACATCCAATAAAAGCTACCTTGCAAGGTAAATCTCCAGAAAAAATAACTTCCATGAAAAATATTCTTCCTCAGAGATTAGCTAAAACTAACTCTTTTACTTTGCTTGTATGTATGCAATATGATGGGAGGTGGGACTTACGAAAACCCACTCATTGGTTGTCTTTATGGCTTCTAAGAAGGTCAGTTGGTCTATTTTTTTTTTCTCTCTCTCTCTCTCTCTCTCTCTCTCTCTCTCTCTCTCTCTCTCTCTCTCTCTCTCTCTCTCTCTCTCTCTCTCTCTCTCTCTCTCTCTCTCTCTCTCTCTCTCTCCAGAATTATGCCTTGTGGTTTCCTGGTTGATGTGTGTGTTTATATATATATATATATATATATATATATATATATATATATATATATATATATATATATATATATATATATATATATATAAAGTGAATCACAACCTGACATACTGTTGTAGCAACCAGTTGTCGACAGTTGAGTTCCTGTTATCAGAAGAGAAAATAAAATTAAAATTTTTTTCTCATACCATATGCATATTTGATGACCAATCAGACCTCGTGGCTGGAAGCTAACACTCCCGCACAAAAATTAATGAATGAGTAAATAAATAAATATAGAAATAAATAAATAAATGTATTAATAAATGAGAACCAGGAAACGAATCAGACTCCGGGATTTTCATGCATGCTAAAATACTCTGACACAAACACTATTCCTATGGAGAATTTATCTCACTTGAGAATGCACGCATTTTATGCTGGGATAAAAGCAATTTATATATGTGATTACCTAATTGTGATTACCTAATTGTGTGTGTGTGTGTGTGTGTGTGTGTGTGTGTGTGTGTGTGTGTGTGTGTGTGTGTGTGTGTGTGTGTGGGCGCGTAAGGGGAGCATAAGATAACAGTATCAAAATAAACTATATTTTCTTGAGAGAAATCATAAGAATCATTGCAAGAAAAAAATAATAAAAACTACAATGCATTTATAAACGTAATTTATATACGCATGCATGTGTTGATGTGTATGTGTTTGTGTATGCGTATATGTGTATTTGAGGAGGTGCAACATCACAGCAACAAAAGTACTTACAATGTTAGCAGGGGAACACCTAGAAGTGTAATTGCCGGAAAGTGAAAATATGCAAAACTATAATACTTAGTATATGTTCTGCAATCCTTAATGAAGGAATACGTAGTACATGTTCATTAATTAATGTTAAAAAATAGACGTAAGTTGACATCAGGTTTTTTAA
This sequence comes from Halocaridina rubra, assembly GCA_037179515.1. Classification (NCBI taxonomy): domain Eukaryota; kingdom Metazoa; phylum Arthropoda; class Malacostraca; order Decapoda; family Atyidae; genus Halocaridina; species Halocaridina rubra. The sequence continues at coordinate 13,921 of JAXCGZ010016029.1, read as the reverse complement.
TATATTCATGGTAGCGTCCGCGACTCTGAGGCGGCAGGTCGAGGGTTCGCGCCCCGTCACGGACTGAGGTTAGTAAGGGCATACACTCAGAGTAACGATTACATCTGCCAAAACAAGTCCTTCGCAAGAAGGCAACCGTCCTAGCCCTTAGTAGAAAAGGGAGTTTGTGACGTAAAACCGAAACCAAACATTGTGTCTATTAATTCCTATATTGTGTATTCCTCCACATACATAATGTACTCATTAGTTCTTTTGAATAATTGAGTCTCACACGCACGCACGCTCACATTCACACAGACTCATACATACAGGCTTACATACACACACACATATGGGCATGCATTTTCGCGCGTGCACTTGCCTCGTGTGTTCTTTAGTCACAATGATAAATTTACTTATGCACAAACACACACACACACACCCCACACACACACACACACACACACACACACACACACACACACGTATACACACACATACACAAAGTGTGCTCTTTTGTCGCAGTAATATATTTAGTTTTACACGCACACAGAGTGTGCTGTTTTGTCGCAATGATGAATTTTGTTATATACACACACATACGCGCGCGCGCACACACACATACAGCATCTTGTCACAAATTTGTATCAAGTTTCCTTCCTTCTGGACTCACTTCTCACAAATAATAGGAATTTATATGAATTTCCTGTTTTTACGTGCAATATCAAGTGTTATCAAATGCATTTTTAAACCCCCCCCCACCTTTTCTACCCCCTAAAAAAAAGCAGTCTCGACTTCTCTGCTCCCCCCCCCTTTTTACCCTGTCCCCCCCGCCACCCATAGTTATTCCCTTGTAATACAATATTTAACGATTCGAAGAAAAAAAATGTCTGAATTTCATTCACACTTACAGGTGACGCTTCGACGAAGTCATTATATCAACAGCCTTTTGCAATTTATTCTTGCAAGAACATTATCTTCATGACATTTTAATGTTTCTTGGTATTCCGATACATTTTTATGATAAACTCATCCATTTGCCTGACGGAAATGTCTTTTACCTGATAGATAGAGACAGTTCATTCATTTAATAAACAATTATTGTTCTTGGGCAGATGGTCTGCTTTTAGGAATATAAAATATTCGAAAAAAGCCAAGTCTGCTTCAAGGGTGACCCGTAATATCCTCCCCGAAAATTCCTCCCACGAAAATTTTACCCTACGAAATTACCACCCCATGAAATTTTCTCCCACGAAAATTTTACCCTACGAAATTACCACCCCACGAAATTTTCTCCCTTTAAATTTCCACTACACGAAAATTCCACTAATTAACCAGTACATTTATATTTTATGATTTATTGCCTTAAGTTTGCTTCATTATTAGGTTAGGTTAAGTAAGGTTAAGTTTCGTTGAGTGAAAAACTGGTGGGGAGAAAATTTCATGGGGTGGTAACTTCGTGAGGAGGAATTTTCGGGGTGGATTTTATGGGCGGTTTACACGGTCAAACGGTTCGTCGAACGCGGTTCGACTGACAAGTGTTTGAAGTGATGTTCGAAAGTGTGAACGGGGTATTTGGTTGTCGAACACGTTTGTCGAACGTGTTCGACAACCAAATACCCTGCTCACACGTTCGAACATCACTTCAAACACTTGTCTGTCGGTCGAACCGCGTTCGACGAACTGTTTGACCGTGTAAACCCCCCTTTACAGGGGTGAAATTTACATGGAACCGGTCACCAAGGGAGTTAAGATTCCGCTCAGGATCATGTCTTATATATATCTGGGCAATGCTCGGGTTGTACAGAGGGCTTATATGTCCGTGCATGACCTGGCGTCTTGGCTGGTTCTTCTTCAGTATAACATCTTGGTAAAATGTCCAGCTTCATATGCAGATTTGCGTCTTATACTTCTTAGTATAAGTGTTAAGGAGGTTCTTAAATTTAACTTCATGGAAAAATGTTAGGCCACCATTACACCAAAGTGTACGTCGCACGTGGCATGCCACGTGTCCCGCCAGTTGAAAATGAACATCCGGAAATAAATGAAACCTTTCACACAGAAGTGGTGCGACACGTCCCATGTGCCACGTGCGACTTTCGACGTGGCATATGGGACGTGCTGCGCCACTTCTTTGTGAAAGGTATTATATATTTCCGGATGTTCGTTTTCAACTGGCGGGACACGTGGCATGCCACGTGCGACGTGCCACTTTGGTGTGAAAGCGGCCTTAGGTGCCCTGTTCAGGTGCGAATCTATATTTTGCTACTGAACAACTGCTCTGCTTGTACATATGATTTATACGTCCATGTATTTAGTGTTGGTCTGCTTGTGAGGTTCTTCTTCACTTTAAGTTCTTGAAAATATGTTCAGGTACCTGTTCAAAGGCGAGTATTATGTATTTATTCTGCAGATGCTCTGCTTTTAAATGGGACTTGCAAGTCCTTGTATGGAGTGATGGCCAGGTATCTTGTGAGGTTCTTCTTCAGTTTCACTTGTTGGGGAAAATTTCTGGTGCCTGTTTAAATGCGAACTAGGGCTTGTATGTTCGTGCCTGGAGTAGTAGTCTGACATCTCGGAAGATTCTTCACTTTCTTGGGGGAAAAAAAAAAGTCAGGATCCTCCACAATGTCTTTTCCATTTTTTTTTTTTTTTTTTACTGTCTGTTGGTCTTTATTTGCAAAATTTTTACTCTACGTTGTCAAGTTTCCATCTTTCTATATTCCGCTAGTTTATTTGGACTCTTTTTACTCTCCATCAGCAAGTTTCCATCTCTCTACATTCTGCTGGGCTTTCTTTGGACAGATTTTAGTCTACATCGCAACGTTCCCATTTTTCCATATTCTTCTGGGTTTTATTTGGACAGTTTTTGCTCTATATTATCGAGTTTCCATTTTTCTATACTGTTCTGGTTTATATTTGGACAGTTTTAATTGTACATCGCCATATTCCCATCTTTCCATATTCCGTTGGTTTGTATTTGGACTGTGTTCATTGGAGTTTAGTAAATGTTCCCCATACCTCTGCTAAGTCCCAAAACAGCCATCATGAAGGAACTTCGAAATTCATGAAGAATTGGAACTTGACTTTTATTAACAGTGACATATTGAAGATAACGAACCTCAACTTTGCCCCAACTGAAGAATTAGGACCTATGAAGTTTTCAAGTCCCAGTTCTTTATGAGCTCCAGAGCATCCTAAGTTAACAGTGTTGTATTAGATAAGTTCAGGTTTTGCTTGAAGCGACACTTGTACAGTTTCCTACAGTAGCAGACTTGGGAACACAGTTTCAATACACGGCTTCCCAGTGTCTTGTACACCCTTATCTTACTGTGTGGAATATAATACTTCTCTCCTAATTCTTTCTTATGGAATTTATTCACATCTCTCCTAATTCTTTCTAATGGAATTTATTCACTTCTCTCCTAATTCTTTCTTATGGAATTTAGTCACCTCTCCTAATTTTTTCTTATGGAATTTATTCACTATCCTAATTCTTTCTTATGGAATTTATTCACTTCTCTCCTGATTCTTTCTTATGGAATTTATTCACTTATTACCTATTTCTTTCTTAAGGAATTTATTACTTTTCTCCTAATTCTTTCTTATGGAATTTATTCACATCTCTCCTAATTCTTTCTAATGGAATTTATGCACTTCTCTCCTAAATTCTTTTTTATGGAATTTATTCACTTCTCTCCTAATTCTTTCTTATGGAATTTATTCACTTCTCGCCTAATTCTTTCTTATGGAATTTATTAACTTCTTTCCTAATTCTCTCTTACGGAATTTATTCATTTGCTTTCTTAATTCTTCGTGTAGAATATATTGATTTTCTTTCCTAATTCTTCTTATAGAATATATTTATTTTCTTCCCTAATTTTTCTTATGGAATATATTAATTTCCTTTCCTAATTCTTCTTATGGAATATTTTCATTTGT
>JAXCGZ010016029.1:0-5000 GCA_037179515.1 Halocaridina rubra | reverse complement strand
TATGCATATATATAAATATATGTACGTATGTATGTATGCATGTATGTATGTATGTATGTATGTATGTGCGTACGTATGGAGAGAGAGAGAGAGAGAGAGAGAGAGAGAGAGAGAGAGAGAGAGAGAGAGAGAGAGAGAGAGAGAGAGAGAGAGAGAGGAAAATAAAAAAAAGGTTGACATAAGACTTGAGGTAGAGTGACAAGAGTTTTCTTGTCAAGACGAATGGAGGTAGCTCTCGGCATGGATTAACTTAGAAAAGGTGGGAAAGATGAACAAGAAGAAAATGAAAAAGAAATAGGAGGAGGAGGAGGACAAGGAGGTGGAGGAGGAGGAGGACAAGGAGGAGGAGGAGGAATAATAGAACAAGAGAAAGGAGGAAGGGAATAGAGACGACGAGAAATGGGGGGTAAAAGAAGGAGGAGGAAGAGGAAGAGGAGGAGTAAGAAACGGAAGAAGAAAAGGAGGAGTGAGAAAAAGAAGGCCTCGGTTAGGAAGAAGAGAATGCAAAAATAGAAAATCAGGAAGAAGTCGTAGGAAGAGGAGAAGGTGAAGTAGGAAGAGGGTAAGAAGAAATAGGAGTGGAGGAAGAGCAGGAGGTGGAGATGGTAGAGGAAAAAGAAGATGGCGGAGGAAGAATTGGAAAATGAAAAGATGAAAAGAAGAAGAATTCGATTAGGGAATAACAAATTGAAGAAAAGCAATAGAATGAAAAAAAGTGGAAAATAGTTAAAAGAAGAAGGAAGAAAAAGTTCGAAAGGAATAAAAGGTAGAGAAGAAGCAGTAATGCAGGATAATCCCCACCTTTTGATAGAGAGATATGGTTAGGGGGAGAGAGAGAGAGAGAGAGAGAGAGAGAGAGAGAGAGAGAGAGAGAGAGAGAGAGAGAGAGAGAGAGAGAGAGAGAGAGAGAGAGAGAGAGAGAGAGAGAGAGACCGTGTAATGCGGAAAGACGGAAGTTTAGTGAGAATAGTAGTAGTGGTGCTCTAGTAGCAGTAGTAGTAGTAGAAGTAGTAGTAGTAAAAAAACAAACAAACAAAAACATTTATTTCCATTTTGTACAATGGTTATTCAACATTAATAGTAACTTATAAGTAGACATGTAATTAAACTAACAAATAAGAGGGTTAGACATATAGTTAAATTAAATGTAGCTTTCATAGAAAATAATAATGCTGTAATAAAAATGTTACAATAATGTTAATAATAAAGTAGTAAGTATGCCACTAGATACAGGATCGTTATTATCGGCATCATTTCCATATTTGTTTCCTTACAATGAGAATAATTAGTTCTTAATGAGCAGCAACTATTTGTCCAAAAGAAAACTATATAGTTTGCCTTTGAAAGCTGTGAAGGAGGATGCATTTTTAAGATGCTCTGGAATATTATTCCAGAGTGTTGGCCCTTTGATAGTGATCATCTTTGAACCTGCTTCTGTGTTTGTTCTGTGAATAAAGAGCTCACTGCTCTGTCTTGTGTTGGTTCCCCTTATATCCCTGACTGTTTTTAAATCAAATAGCCAGCTAGGATAATGATGGTCCAAAATTTTGAATACAAAAACATAAATAGCATAAGCGACCTTATTTTCTGCCCGCAGCCACCCAAGTTTATTGAGAGCTGGTGTGATGTGGTCATATTTTCTTATTCCTCCCAGGGCAACTCGAGCTGCAAAATTAATAAGCTTCTGTATTCTGTTTATCTGAGTCTTAGTGGTAGCTCCCCAAACAGTTGTGCAGTAATTAATGTGACTTAGGGCTAGAGATTCAACAACAGTTATTCGAGTGGTAGTCTCAAAATTGTCTTTTATACGTGATAAGTACATTAATGTTCCTGTAACCTTTTTGCATACTTTATCTATGTGGGAATCAAACAACATGTGGTTATCAAAGTGAATTCCTAGGTTTTTGACTGTTTTGCTAGGTGTGATAATATTGTCGCAAAAATTAATTGTTGTGTTTTCTGGAATTTGTGCTATGTGGAACCTTGAACCAATAAATATGCACTGTGTTTTACTTTCGTTAATTAACAGCCCAATTTCTTGGAAATAGGTTTTAATTTTTGACAGAGTGTTTTCTGCTCTTAAAGTTAGCTCTGGGAGATTATTAATATCACCACTAAGGAGTAGTTGAGTGTCATCTGCATATTGTACGACTAGGCAGTCAGAAATGAAAGAAGATAGATCATTTACGTAAATGGAGAAGAGGATAGGACCAAGTACTGATCCCTGTGGAACACCAAATGATACATTTTTTGGCACAGAGATAATGTTGTTAAGACGTATGGACTGTTTACGATTAGATAGATACTCGCTAAACCAGCTTGGATCAATATTTAAGTTAATACATTTACTTAAAAGAATTTCATGGTTTACACTGTCGAAGGCTTTTGATAAGTCTAATAAAATTAGTAAAGATATTTTTTTCATATCTATATTATTATATATACTATTCGTAACTTTAAGCAGTGCAGTTTCCGTCGAAAGTTTCGGTCTGAAACCATGCTGGTTAATACTTATTATTCTATTTGATTCTAAATATGACATAAGTTGGCATGCAACAATTTTTTCTAATATTTTAGAGAAAATGGGTAGCAGGGAAATGGGACGATAGTTTGTCACATCTTCTCTGTCCCCCTTTTTATGCAGAGGTATTACATGTGCTATTTTCCAAGAGTCAGGAAACTTTTTAGTAACAATGGAAGTGTTCATAATAGTTAGAATATAGGATGCAATCATGGGTAGAGCATCTTTGATGAACTGAAATGGTATACCATCTGAACCATAAGAGCCAGAGTTTCTTAGGCTCTTTATGGTAAGAATTAGGGTAGCACAATCGATCGGAATTATCTTGAAGTACTCTCTTGTGTTTTCATTGGAAGAATTGTCATTTAAGCAATTACTCATATTCACTGAGTTGATGTTTTCTTGAGTTTTTTCATATGTATTTTTGCCAACGTTAGCAAAATAGTTATTAAAGTTTTCTGCTTTGTCTTTCAACTCCGTAATATTTTCATAACTTTCTGAGGTACTCTTTTCATTTGGTATCATGCTTCTTATCACTTTCCATGTTGCTGCTGTATCATGTCTAGAGTCATTAAATTGTTTTTTGTAAAAGTCTTTTTTACTTACACTGATGAGAGATCTGACACGTTTCTTTTCTGTTTTATAACGTTCTCGGAGAGTCATATCATATCTATTCATTTTTAGCTCTTTTTGTATTTGATTTCTGATTTGCATTGCCTCTTTGATGTCATTAGTTAGCCAGGGGGCTGAGGGGCGGGTTATTTTTCTTGTTACAATGGGTGCACAACTATCTAAGCATTCAAGGAAGACTTTTGTTAGAATCTCAACCTGCAAATCGACGTTATCTGTGTATTTAATTCTATTAAGTGCATTTGTGTTGTTGATTAATGTTTCACAAAAGATATCAGGGGAGTAATTTTTTAGACACCGGAATGTCTTGAGGAGAGGCTTCCTTTTGGGCTTGTTTATGTTTAGCATAGCAATGTTCAGCTCGTGGTCTGCAATTGGGCAGGGAACTACGTCCCAATAGAGTATACTTTCCACTTTATTTGTTATTATCAGATCTATAAGAGTCCTAGAATTGGGGGTTATGCGGGTCGGTTTTGTCACTATTTGTGTTAACTTTACAGTGTTGATCACCCTTTTCATTTTGTTATCTGCTGAGAGCAAGTCATCATTAAAATCACCAAGTATGTATATGGGTTTATGACGCACACAGATATTTCTGAATGTTTCTAGTAGATGATTGAATGAACTGGTAGGTGCTTTAGGGTGACGGTAAACACACCCTACAATGAAAGATGGAAGTTTCTGATACTGCACAGTGATCCATAAATCTTCGAGCTCCTCAGTTTTTTCTAAACCTGTGGTTATTTCTGATGCACTAAGATAATTTCTAACATAAATACAAACCCCACCCCCTCGGCCATGGTCATTGCGAAATATTTTAAACTCTGGGATATTCACATATCTATTTTCAGTTGTAGGAGGAAGCCAAGTTTCACTTACACAGAGGATGTCTATGTTGTAGTCTTTTGTTAGCATTATTATTTCCTCAAAATGAGCGAGCAGGGACTGAGCGTTCACATGTACTAATGTTACATTCTTACCATGTTTCATTGGGGTGGTATCCATAGTCATAGTTGTAGTTTCGACTGTGTGATTCTGCTGGGAATTCATCATTGTAGTGTGTTCTGGGGTTAGCCCATGGATCCTGGTGTCTGTACCTGCCGTTGGATGTGTAACGCTGGTTTGAGTACGTGCCGTGGTATGATCGGGCCTTCCCAAAGTTTGTATGCCTAGGTGAGTGTCTAGGGTTGTAAGAGCCATCACTCCAGGAGAAGTCTCTTGTGCGTGGACGGCGATAAGAGAGGTTTGTATCGTGTCTCTTTCTGTAGTCTCGCGTATAGGGGATTGTTTCATTAGCTCTTTGCTGTTTATTTTGGTATGACTGTAGTTTGGGATATTTTGTAGAATACCCAGGTTGTGTCCATTGTTTGCCCCCACGAAATGGCTGGACACTTGTGCCTGTAGGCCATTGATTCAGTTTGTAAGGCACATATTCAAATCCTTTCGATATCGTTATTGCGAAGGAAACCCAGTTTGGTTTGCGAGAAAGCTCCTTAATCAAGACTTCTTCAGAAGGAATGCCTTGATTTGTCAATGTATTACGTATCTCTCTCTCAAAGGGGTTGCCAGGAATGCGAATATATATTTGAGCTGTAACCCTTGCACTTGCATTATTGGGCAACTGTGGCTGTGGGGGAGAGGACTTCGATGGAATGTTTAGAATAGAGACTGCTGCTATTTTGTCTTTTCTGTTTTCTTCATTGTTTTGCAGCCTATTGCTGGGTTGGTTATTTGTGCTGGAAGATGTAATTTGGTTGTCCTGGTTAGTGATAGTTGCTGTGTTGTTAGGTGTAGTGAAGACTGACTCTATATCTTCTTCGCTGTTTTGCAACTCTTTACCAGGTTGGTT
>JAXCGZ010016028.1:0-34032 GCA_037179515.1 Halocaridina rubra | reverse complement strand
CTTTGGGCTCTTTCCCGTAAACACAATTAGGTAATTACAATTAGGTAATTACATATATATATATATATATATATATATATATATATATATATATATATATATATATATATATATATATATATATATATATATATATATATATATATATATATATATATATATATATATATATATATATATATATAGCAAGAACAATGCACCAACTATCCACACAGCAACCCAGAATTCCTGAGGGGCAGATGCAGTGTTTCTGAAGCAAGATATAACCAATGCCACTCGGCGACCAATCTGGCCTAAGGCAAATCCTCATTGACATATATATCTTCACACCTTCCTTGATCGCCTCAACGATGGCCTCTTCTGAGGTTTGAAATGCTTCTTCAAGTATCGGGGTTCAGAAGAACTTATGCTTCGGGCTGAGAAATGAATGGTTTGAATGGGACCATTATGTCTCTCAGCTGAGCATGGTTACTAACCTGATTCACTAGCTCAAACCAGCTGCGAATGTCAGTCATGGAGGTGGGAGTTTGGAAGTCCCTGATGGCATCGAGGAATTTGGCCCGAGGTTCAATAGAAGTATCAGTAATGCGGAAACCGGCAAATTCAACTTCTCGTTCTGCAAATTGGAATTTGTCTTGATTTAATACTTTGCCCGCGTCACCAACAGTCTTCAGGAAATCTATGGTGCATCACCAGTGGTCTTCTAAGCTCTAATCATAAATTACGGTGTCGTCTACACACCTTTCTTTGAGCTCAAATTCAGACAGGATAGCATTAAACTGGCAGTTGTAGCCATCGCCTCATGAGAGGAAACCCTGTGGGGCTCAACAGTAGTGCCATCTGTCAAATGGTGTGATAAGCGTTGTTAAGTGATGGTCAGATTCGTGAAGAGAAGCGGAATGGGAGCCATTCCAGGCATCTGATACGGTCTTCCATGTATTTTTTGGTATTCATCTTGCTAGACGACAGGCTGACTCAGTAGCGAAAGTTTCTCGTTTGCAAAATTTATTTAGCGGGGAGAGGTCCACGGTCCAGCGCGGGTTACCATCGTGCTTGCGTGTGACTACCATTCTGTGGCACCATGTTGCTGGCTCACCATAGGGTACTCGTTCTATGACACCAAGTGCCACGTCACGAAGTAAGTCCTTATGCACTTTTCCTGCCAGTGTATAGGTATTGGAGCGGCAGTGTGGTAAGCACGAGGAATGGCTGCATCATCTAAATATATTGCTACCGGTAGGCCGTCCATGGCTGGCATGGTGCGGTGAGGACATGTGTTGAATGTAGAAGATGAGTAACGATCAATCAGCCAATCATGCATTTTCTTGTTGTTCTCCACTGTACAAGGGAATGGAAGCACATGTGGTCGCTGTGGAGGGGCTTGACGTCTGGGACATTTACATTTGTTACTCCCCTCATTACCAGTACTGCATCCTGCATTCATTGTTCTGATAGCACTAACTGAGATTTGCGAAACGGAGGCACTGGGTTGTTGATGAGCGCCACTGATGTTTGGGATATCAGGTGGCAGGATTCCAAGAGTAAGGAGGGATTCTTGTGACAAGTAGAGGCAGTAAGCATCACTACTGATGTAGATCATCGCACGACAAGATTTAATGTTTCCATGAGTATCACGGCCCTCAAGGATGCAATAAAAGGCGCCATCGATCTTGATTTGGGACTTGTTAGCCGCTTGCAAGTTGAGCGACACTGGGTGTAGATCATCCCGAGAGAAACCGTGTGCTATTAATTGGTTGAGGGACCAAACATGGGACTGAGCACCACTATCAGAAATTGCATCTACATCAGCAAACATGGCTGAATGGGGTGCATGATGAGAATCTGGAGCAGTATAGTCAATGCTAATTCTTAATTTAACAGTAGGGTGCTTAGTGACCCAAGCATGACGGCACTCAGCCGATGTAAAGATGTAATGCTGTAGAACCACCACCTGGGGGTCTGTCATTGGTGGGGTCCAGCGTTGTCCTTGGCTTTGGCATATTGGTGCTATGGATGAGATTTGGGATAATGGGCATTCCTCGATGGCAACAGTATTAACCCATGCTGTACTATGCTGGGTTCTGCTGTGCCTCCGTCTCTGGGTCAAATAACACTCTTTGCACTGCTCATGAGCTTTGAGGTTACATCCTCGGGCATTTTCTGTGAATATAAAGAATTTTCTACCACAGTCAGGGCAAGGTGCTTCCCTAGTCCTATCTGCAAGAGGTAGCGGAGGAGGTGGTGGCTGGCGTTTCTTGTTCGTTCGTGCTGTGTCCGGGTCAGATCTGTGATTGTTGATGCATTTGAATGAGGATATGGCTGAGTTGCTCAGGAAAGGTAGGACATTTCTAGCAATTTCCCTGCCTTCAACAAAGGCAATGACCTCATTAACAGACTTGAGCTGCATGCCCTCGATACTTAAGGCTTCATGGCGAATATCAATGTCGAAGATCCCTGCAAGAAGTACATCACGGATAGTCTAATCTGTGTAGTTTATCAGATTGTCCTTGCAACATCCACATTTAAGTGACATAAGAAACTCACAAGTTTCTGCCTTGCCTTGAAGTCTGGCAGCAAAAGCCTGAAATTGCTTGTCTGCATTTTGGTGTATAGCAATAAATTCTGTGCATTTCACTCCAAGAGATACTTAAGGCTTCATGGCGAATATCAATGTCGAAGATCCCTGCAAAAAGTACATCACGGATAGTCTAATCTGTGTAGTTTATCAGATTGTCCTTGCAACATCCACATTTAAGTGACATAACAAACTCACTAGTTTCTGCCTTACCTTGAAGTCTGGCAGCAAAAGCCTGACCTCATCGACAGGCTGTGTGGTGATGACTGTGTTAACTTTAAGAAGGGCATCTCGAAGCGCCTCACTGGCACACTGAAAAAGCTTCATTGATGCAGAGGCTACATCTATACCTGAGCCACGGTAGAAATTATCCCAACAGCGCTCAAATGTGTTCCATGTCTCACTTTCCACTCCCATGTCGATGCATGGATGCTCCAGCTTCAGGCCTTTATTGCAAGCAGTGGCATTTGCATCATTATTGTCAACGAGTTGATGAGCAAGATTGTGGTTTGTGAGGTGGGTGACGACAATGACATCACTGCCGTCAACAGTCTTGAAGTCACAGTTGGGCAGTTTACACGTGAGGATCACCATTGTTGAGTATAAAGTTGTAGCCTAGTCTAGCCTAGATGACCCTAAGCTGTTGAATCAAATTGCCACTATCATGAAGAAAAGTCATCGTCAATGCAAACTATCTTTATTGACAATGATAGTGGTAATTCTTTGTAATAAAAGAAACTACCATCAGAGAATGCCAAAATAAAAACATATTTAGTTAACTATGAGATAAATCAGATATGATGAACAAATTAATTATATAAAAACTATATTAGACTAGAATAGATGTAGGCCTAGGCCTATAAGCCGTTGCACTTGGTAATAAATTGAATGTTAGCCTATTCTTATTAAAATTTTAACAGTAATACTGAATAATTTACTAAATATATAGAAAAACTGAAAGAAGTATCTTGACTAAAACTTAATATCCAAAAGCATTCTAGGCTAGGCCTAGGCTATAATAAGTACCTTGATAAACAAACTTAGTATTCAAAAACATGCTAGGCCAGGCCCAGGCTATATGTGTTATCCACTTACATCTTGCAACTGTCAAGGGATGGATATCAGTCTTTGAACAATAACACATTAATACTGTAATAATAATAAATGGATTACTTTACCTACCTAACAGTTTTAAGATAGAAATCATAATAAAAGAAACATACGAGAACAAATGCTGTACTACTGATAATTGTAAACAGCTGATTGCAGTGTTACCAGATATGTAAGTATTGATGATACTTGTAAACAGCTGACTGCAGTGTTACCAGATACGTAAGTATTGCCAATATGCATATTATTTCACTCACAAAGAGTAGCTAATATTTTGGAAGAAGAATATTAACACTATGACATCGAGAACACAATATTTTGCCTATGGTTTATCTGGTCTAGCTACACATAACTTAAAAAAACAGATAAATATTCTTGCCCAACTAGAGAACAACCTTCAGTATATACGAACGGACTAACTTATATTCCTAATTTCGTAAGGAAAATAATTCTCGCAAATGGCTCTTATGGTAATTTTCTGATAAGCAAACTGTTATGTTTCATAACATCTTAGATAATAGTAACTGAGAACAGAATAAGCTAAGGCATATAATTAATTTATTTTTTGTTTCTGTGTAACATGGCATAAACAGGTAGTACAATATATTTGTTTTACTATAATGAATTTTTGTTGTAGCATTGTGAACATGTACATTGTGTATTTCTTTATTTTATATTGTTTACAAAAGCTGGTAGTCCTGTGATGTAATGCAATGTGAATCACCTAATTCTTGGATGTATTATATAATGTATGCAAAGTTTTGTATTATGTCATTCGCATTTCAAGTTAACATGCCTGCTTTAATATTGTTTATTATTTATTGTCGAGTATTAAAAAAGGGTTCTTTTCCTTAAACTATTATCTTTTGTTTTAGTGTAGTTATACTAGTTTGGTAATGTGGCGAGTAAAGCATGGAAACTGCATCAAGTGTTCCAGTCTCAACACAATTTAATCAATATATTTAAAATAATAATAATAATAATAATATTGCCCAAACTACTCAAGCCATCTTGGCTGGAAACTGACTCCAACTCACCTTCAGCTGCCATGGAATGGAGGGATTGGTACTGTACATTTACAAGCTTCATAAACGAGAGTGGGGAAGCTACACCTGATAAACTAAGCGCTCTGGTGAATTGTGTAAGTCCTACTGTGCATACATTTATAGACGACGACAGATGGGTGAATCCCTTGATGAATTTTTGAAGGAATTACTTAATATTAGCAAAACCTGTAACTATAGAGATGTCACTGCTGAACAGTATAGTAAAGAATTTGTTCGTGATACATTTCTTAATGGTATTACCTCAGGATTCATCTGACAGCGATTATTAGAGAATAAATCTTTGGATTTGGAAATTGCATATGCTCGAGCCTATACATTAGATCTAGCTCAGCATAATGCTAATGCATATGCATCTTCATCTCCAGTTGTTCATGCTACTGCTTTAGTTCCATCCTTCATGGTTATGATAGAGTGGATAGGGATCGATATTTTGATATGGCTGGCTCTAGAACTAGGGGTCATAGTTTGAAACTTCGTAAGAAAACTTCTTTGCAGGATGTAAGGAAATACTTTTTCAGTGTAAGAGTAGTTGATAATTGGAATTGGCTAAGCGAGGAGGTAGTTAATGCTATCTCAATCCATAGTTTTAAGGACAGGTATGATAAGTATCACTAAGTATAAAATAGAACCGATCAGGAGACGGGAAGATACGAGCTTTGGGCTCTTTCCCGTAAACACAATTAGGTAATCACAAGAAGCGGTTTATTGGGAAGCAGCAGCAGCAGCTGTTAGGGGAAGTGAGTTTTGAAAGAATACATTTTGGGGACTCAACTGTTGCTATTGCCTATTCATCTTAGAAAAAATGCTACTTTTGTGTTAATTCATTTCACAATAGAATAAGTTGCCCTGCACGAGCTCCTTCATGTAATAAATATGGTAAGAAAGGTCATTTTGCAAAAGTCTGTAGATCAAAATCTTCAGAGAGCACTGCTGCTGTATTATATTATCTTGCTCTTCTTACAATTGTTGCGTCATTTCCTCGTAATCTTTCACATGCAGCCACAGGGGTCATTGTAAACGGACACTCAGTGAATGTATTAAGAGACTCCTGCAGTTTAGACAGTTTTATAAGTAAAAAAATTGCACAAAAGTTAAATATGGCATCAATATCTCTAATACAAGTTCTTATAACTTTGTCATTGTAGTTTTGATGCATAATGGTCAAAGCTATCCATCAACTCATTTAGGAGTTTTAAGGGATCTATATTGTGACATTATTTGGGCAATGACTTCCAGAAACAACACAAGAATATAACTTTTCAGTATGAATGAAATAAACATAACTTGGAGATTTTTGGTGCAAACTCGCTGCGTGCACTAGCAACCGCAGATATTGATAAACTATCACTATTCCCAAATCTGCCTGCGGGTTGTAAACCTATAGCTGTCAAATTGAGATGCTAGAGTAAGATTGACCAGGTGTTTATAATTGACCATATATTGCATTTATTATCTGAAGGTGTAATTGAACCAAGCTTATCGCCATGGCAGGCGCAAGTGGTTGTAGCGAAAGACTCGTTTGACAGGTGCAGAAAGAGGCTTTGTATTGATTACTCTCAAACCATTAACCAGTATTCAGAATTAGGTACATGTCCATTACTGAGGACACGGCTTCGGCAGAGGCCTACAAACGATCTCAAAATTAAATCCTCTATCAATAAAATATAATTAATATTACATGCACAGGCATACATGCAAATATTGAATAAGGGGGTTTGTGAACTGCTGATATGTGAATTATTAAATAAACTCCCCTCACCTTAAATTAAAACTTCCTCATACAGTAAAATATATTTTCCAACATACATTCTACCTACAAGTGTTCTATTAAATGAGCTCATTCTGTCCCTCACACGTACTTATAAACATTTTTAGAAGTAAGTTAAATCTGTACTAATCTATCCTAAAAACACAAATGTCATTAGCAATCACAGGACTCCGAATCAAACTCGAATATCTTCTGATCCATGTATCTCTCCCACGTTCTGCTACTTGAGTGACTCGTAGTGCCTCACGAGAGTAACTAATTACTTGTTATCAAACTTATAAGGACCGTCAATAATCACGGTAAACATGAGTGTCTCGTAGCATCTCACGAGTACAACTGATTACTCATTATTAAACGTATATGCACCGTCAATGATCACGGTAGCAAATGTATTTCGTAAATATTAATTACGACTGCTATCATGCATTAAAATAACGTCGCAAACACGAGTGTCTCATAGCATTTCATGAAATCAACTGATTATGCATTATTAAATGCATATGCTCCGTCAATGATCACTGTACCAAATGTATTTCATATATATTAATTACGACTGCTTTCACACATTACAGTCACGTAGCAAGCATGAGTGTCTTGTAGCATCTCACGAGATCAGCTGTTTACGTATTATTAAGCACATATTCACCATCAATGATCATGGTAGCAAATGTATATCATAAATATTAATTACGACTGCTTTCACACATTAATATCACATCACAAACATAAGTGTCTCGTAGCATCTCACGAGATAATTTCTTAGATAGATGGCATTTTACTCTGCTTACTAATCAGCGCTTTGTAGATTTTATGCAAGACAGCAGGAAGCAAACTAAAGTAAAGAATAGCAAAATACAAGAATGGAGGTTGGAACTAGCATCGTTCAGTTACACTATACAGTATTGTCCTGATAAACAGAAAGTGGCCCCTGATACCTTAACTAGAGCATATTGCTGTTCTGTTTCCTCTTTGTCTAATCTCATAGGCATTCATGAAGGTCTCTGCCATCCTGGAGCTGCTCAACTTTTACATTTTGCGCAATCTAAAAACATTCCTTTCTCAACAGAGATGAATTGAAGGCATGTTCTATATGTAAATTCTGTGCACAACTAAAACCACTGTTCCATTATCTAGCAAAAGGGACACTCATTAAAGCTACTCAACAGATGGAATGTCTCGGTATTGATTTTAGGGGACCTTTGAAATCTACAACTAGTAATAAATACATGCTTACAATTGTTGATGAATACTCACATTTTCCCTTTGCATTTCCATGTCCTAATATGTATACAAGAATTATGATCAAATGTCTTGAATCAGACTTTAGTCTGTGTGGGATGCCAAGTTTCATTCATTCAGATCAAGGCACATCTTTCATGTCCCAAGAACTAAAGATGTACCTTACTTAGCAAGGGGTTGCAACAAGTAGGACGACACCTTAACATCCAATTGGCAATGGCCAGATAGAACAATATAATGGTATTATCTGGAAAACCATTAGTTTAACACTTGAAACTCATGGCTTGGGAAAATTACACTGGGAGATGGTGCTTCCTGATGTATTGCATTCAGCAAGGTCACTCTTGTGTACTGCAACTAATGAGACATCACATTAATGTTTCTTTGGATTCCAATGACGTTCTGGTCTTGGAAGTTCATTACCAGTAATACTATGACAACACCTTAGGTCTAGCAAGCATGAATCATTAGCAGAGCAGGTTGAATTATTGATGTGAACCCAATGTATAATGACAATACGTATCCTGATGGGCGTCAACAGTATCTATCCATGACTTGGTCCGGAGTTCAGAAAGGCCACTGAATCACGGGCATCCGGAGGGGATTGTGGAATTGCAAGATGTGAAAAGGTTTCCAGAATCACCTAAAATTCAAAGTACTGAATCTTCCTATGATAACCATTACTTGTGTCCTACTGCACATGCTGAGTTAAGAAGGTCAGCTGGTGTTTCGAAGGCCCTCGACCGCTATGGATGGGATTAAGTTTGAATCTTGATACCTTCATTGTAAATAGTTTTAGTATATTATTTTAACAATATTGAAATACTGTTTAGTTAATTTATCATTGCTTACATTTTCCTAGGAGGGAAGAATGTAATATATTTGCATTACTATAATGAATGATTGCACTAGCATTGTGATCAGGTGCATTGTATATTTCTTTTGTCTTATATTGCTTATAATTGCTTACAAAGGCTGGTAGTCCTGTGATGTAATGCAACATGAATCGCCTAATTCTTGGATATATTTTATAATATATGTAAATCTTTGTGTTATGTTATGTTCCCGTTTCAAGTTCCATAGATTCTTAAATTTTGTTTATTATTTATTAGTTATTGTTGAGTATATAAAAGGGCTCTTTCCTTTAAACTATTATATTTTGTTTTATTGCGAGTATATTGGTTTGATATGTTGAGTAAAGGTTGGAAACCGCACCAAGTGTTTCAGTCTCATTACAGGTAGTGAAATTTGTATGAACACGTACGTATACTATTGTCGTGTTTTACTTTATAAGAAGTAGGGTCAAGTCAAAGCATGCACACTTACCAGAAGTCCAACATGCCTTCAAACGGAATTTGATAAACTTAATAAAATTATATACAGTAATGCCTCGCTATATTGCGATTCACCTACAGCAAATTCAGTGCATCGCGGATTTTTTTGGCGATCATATGTATTTTATATCGCAGATTCTTTGGGTATATAAGGGAATCCACGATACGTGGAAATATTAATATTTCCAGTATTTTCATTATTATATTGATAAAAAAAAAACAGTATTTCCCTGCCTAAGAATAATAAAACAGTAAAAAATAGTAAAAAACATAAATTTAAACATGTAACTCTGAAACATATAAAATACGATACCGGTATCGGCGTTTCGGAATACGCAAAGGGTCACACCTACGTGAGATAGTACATATTAAAATTTCCAGTATTTTCATTATTTAACTGATAAAAAAAAGTATTTCCAGGAACAGTAAAATATAGTAAAAAACATAAATTTAAAAATGTAACTCACAGTATTACACCATATTATATACGATACCGGTATTGGCGTCTTGGAAAACACAAATGGTCGCACCTACGTGAGATAGTACACAGGATGCTATTGGCTGATGGGTGGGAGACAACGAATTACAGAATTGTGTCCTGTATGTTTTGTATGCTGGGGTTTGATTGGCTTTTTGATTGAAGCTTGATTCTTCCAGAATCTTCCATTGTCTCCCCTCACCCATTCAGGTACTCACGTGCGCGCATTTCGCGTTGTGCCTCTTAATACGTTGTGCATGTGTTTTTTGTGAAACTTTGTATTTCAACCCCTGCAATGCCTCCCAAGCGTCCTTCATCTTCTACAGCTCCTGGTAGTGAGCCTAAGCGGCAAAGGAAGATATTGACTATAGCAGATAAGGTAAAACTGTTAGATGCTGAAGAAAGGAAGAAGGTTCTCGAATGCTAGCCGCTATTTTGGCATCAACGAATCTACTGTTTGCTACATCAAGAAGGACGAGGCAAATATCAAGAAGACAGAGACTTACTTTTAACAAAACAGCGAAGAGGGTCGTAACACCACGCAATAGGATAATAGTGCGGATGGAATCTGCTTTGGCCCTGTGGATTGCTGCTTGCAGAAAGAAGAACATCACCTTAGACACCAGTATCATACAAACTAAGGTGAATAAGCTGTATGAGACATTCGCTACAAAGGAACCTGACGGCAACAGTGGCAACCGTTAGGAGGAGGAGAAAGAAGAAGCAATGGAAGACCCACAACCAGGACCATCCAGCGATTATCCACCAAGGAAAAGATCCTCCGTTGCTAGCAAGGGATGGTTCGCCTAATTTCAAAAATGCTTTGCCCTAAAGAGCGTTTCAGTGCATGGTGAAGCTGCCTCCACAGATGCAGCTGCAATTGAAGAAAATTATTGAGGAAGGCAGTTATGCTCCTGAGCAAGTGTTCAACATGAATGAGACTGGGTTATATTGGAAGAGAATGCCGTCTTGCACTATTTTTATCAAGGAAGAAGCTAAAGCCCCGGGATTTAAAGTGCACAAATACCGCGTTACCCTCGTCATGTGTGGGAATGCTGAGGGCTTTATGCTAAAGCCAGGGCTTATCTACAAGTCAAAGAACCCTAGGGCTTTAAAGAATAAAAACAAATATCTGCTGCCAGTGTATTGGATGCATAACCCTAAGGCCTGATCACAAAAAGCCTCACATCGAACTGGTTTTACTAATGCTTTATCTCTCAATGTCCGAGTTTATCTTGCGTAAAAGGGCCTTGAATTTAAAATCCTTCTTTTGATGGATAATGCTGGTGGCTATGCAACTGATCTCCATTATGACGGTATTAAGGTAGAGTTCCTGCCACCGAATACAACAAAACTGATTCAGCTTATGGATCAGGGCGTTATTCGTGCGTTCAAGGCCCTCTACACATGAAATGCCCTGGCGAACCTGGTGGACTACATGGATGCGGACAAAGAATTCGCACTGAAGGTGTAATGGCATAACTAAGCGATTGCTACATGCCTTCAAAATATTTAGAATGCACTCTAAGAGATGAAGCTGGCCACAATCAATGCCAGCTGGAAGAAATTGTGGCCCGAAGTCATCTACGACTACAAGGGATTTGCTCCCGATGAAGTGCATAACTCGGTGTTGGGGAAATGGTAGAGTGTTGTTAAAATTCTGTTTTACTAAGGGGACTCAAAGTACTGAGCTCAGTTAAGAGCTCGCAAACAGACAGGACACGTTATACCACCGGTTATACCACTACTCGGTTAAATGAAACTCAAAATTCAACTTTCTTTTAATTTTGGAAATGCAATGACATTAAAAGAATTGAATTAAATTTTCTAATTGAATTTTATGAAATGCTGCCTCGAATCCCGGAGGTGGTGAGCACGATTTCATTTCCCAGCACCACGGACGTATGCCAAGACTTTGGCCTCAACTCGACGATTACCTCTGTCACATAGGCAGAGCAGAATAGAGGACACTGCAATTACAGATACGGAAATGACACACTGTTAATAATGGGAAACTGAAAGCATGAACACACATATCATGAGTTTCCAATATTGTTCTACTGGATGAAAATATATTGGTTATTCAAAGCTAACCAGAAATATTTATGCTACCATAATAGCATACAAAATCATTAATTCTTTGCTGGTATGAAAGGAAAACAATTTATTCACAATAAATGAAGAATAAGCAAGACAAATACAGTACTGTATGTATTCCTTAAATTGTGGGCAACCACAAAAGTTGCAATGCTTATTACTAATTTGCAATTAATATGGTAAAACACTCTATTTATGATAAAGGAAGAATCTACGAGATAAATACAGTATTCATTCACTTTTGGTTATCAAGAACTGTTTGCAATGAAAAAAAGGGTGCGAAACCACCTTTTGAAGTATTTGCAACTTATAACTCAAAACACTTTATCCCCAACATATGAAGAATTAGCACGATAAATACAGTATGTGTTCATTAGATTGTGGTTAACAGGAAATATCTGCAAAGCCAACAGGGTAAAATTACCTTTTAATTATTTGCAGTTTAACACGTTAGTTAAATGATTAATTATTTGCAATTTATATAGCAAATAGCTTTATTCACGAGTTTTTCAACATAAAACACTTTATTTACGATGATAGAAAAGGGTGAAATGAAATTAGAATTTATTAGGAGAAGGGATAGATTTTTACGGGCTCATAACCAGTCTTCAGAGGATGAGATTTTCGTTTATCACATTCAATGAAAAGAAACTTCTTGGCAATGTATATCAGCTGTAATTTCCAGGTTAAGGAATTAACTTTGGCAAGTAAGATTCCAGTTAGGTAATCTACAAAAATTTGTTTGTATGGGAATGGAATCTGAGAAAAAAATTCGTAGGATTTAGCCAGTAACGAATGTAACTAATTCTCGAAAAACCAATTTGCTTGACCCACGAGCTTTACCTTACACTATCCCTCACCTTGTTTGTGCCAGATGAATTCCTGTGAAGATGCCACGTAAATAAGGTTTCAAATAAACTTGACTGCTGAGGCGAGATGCTGCCTCTGGGATGTTTGGCCGCCAAATGAGGGCGCCTCAATCTCCCTCCTGGTAACGTCCTCTGTAGGATATATTTCTAGAGCAGTAACTGGCTCTTATATCATTTAAGGACTACTTTAGTGGTGGTCCCTGGCAGGCAATTATAGCAGAGATGCAAGGGAGAGACAGTATTTTAGGTGCAACAAGTGGAAGCAAATAAAATAAAACGAGAATAATAATGGAAAGTTAGGTTACTGGTAAACAATCTCTAGAACATTCTTTGCATTGTAGGAGATGGAGTTTAAGTACTCAAATAATAAAGAAGCTACTGAAATATATCTAGACAGACTAATGACATAACAGCAAGGTCAAATTTATAACAAAATTATCAGCAAAACTATTTTATCATAAGAAAATTGTAAACAAAATGTATCTGAGAGGTTCACTGAAAAGATGGAAAGGTAGGAGCAGCCTTTATATCGGGACTATACTTCTACATGTACAAGAATAGTAAATAAGGTATATTTAAAATTAGCTATAAGCTAAAATATAAATTGCAAATAATCATAATCTGCAAAAGTCAAGAAGTGGGAATTATTTTTAGTTAGAAAGATGAGAGTTAAGTTACTAAATTAACTAATAAGGCATCTAACAGCCTCTGGTGACTTTGAGCGACACACTCTGTAACAAAGGCCCTTTCTAGAGAATATTGATTTAGCAAAATTCCACTACAGAAGGCGAAAAAAGAACAGAGGAAGTTACGGTGACTTCAGTGTTATTATGGGGGATGAGATATCCTTCTCATGGAAAAGAACAAATGAACAATAAGAATGGGATCCACCACTGGAACATATCATACTATTAGGAAAAGTGAACAAGTCTTATAAACAAAACATTAAATGACATGCAAAACATAAAAGAAATGTGATCAAATTCAAATTTAAAGAAAATTAAAATCACAATTAGATATCAGTGAATATCAATATTTAAGTTTAAGAATGCTTCACATGCAAGAAGGCAATAATATATACAAAAAAAATACAGTATGCGCAAATGGAAAATTTGAACCAAGTCATCATTAACATTGGCAACTGGATTTAAAACAGTTTCAGCTATCCAACACTAAACTAAAATGTTTCCGCCATGTTCTGGCTTTCAGAGTCCCACAAAGGGAAATATAAAACTACGATCAAAGAAATATTCTTCATCTTTTTTTGTCTTCCATTAGGAATAACGTTTGTACGCTAAAATAAACAAATACAGTACAGTATTAAAGACATAAAAGATAAACATAAAAAATAAACAACACATTAGAGAAGTAATCTTTACCGACTAGTCAAATTGAGGCTAACAGCACCAGCTTCCTCATTTGAGGGTAACGACTGTCGACTTAGTAGATCAGCAAGGTCATTGTCCTTGCCATGAACATGTTGGGCAGTGAATTTGAAAAGATTCAGGTAAAGTGCCCACCTTTTCAGGCGAGGATTTAGCTTGTCTGCAGTCTGTAAATATAGGAGAGGTCGGTGGTCGGTTCTCAGTGTAAAATGTTGGCCATGCAAGAGCCTTCTGAAGGACGTGCCGAGTTTTTGCTTTGCCTCTGTGTCCACTCAGAGGTAAATGGTGTGCCACATACATAGCCTGGCGGCGCAACAAAGCGGGCACCACCAACTGTTTAAAGGTGTGGCCATCTTTAGTCACATGCATACGAAGTACTCCATCTTCAAGGGCGTAAGTGATCTGGCCTCCTCCTCTCACTGTGAAGGTCCTTCCCTCGGTGGCCTGCTGCATCCAGCCTTTGAGGCTGGGGCAATCTTGCTGCAATTTGGCAAAGTCTGGACGGGACTTCAATGGCTCTAGAGGTGCATCATCTGATAAAGGAGGGGGAAACTCTCCGCGTTCCACATTACGTGTACTAACTGCAGCAGACTCAATGGAGTCAGTCGGAGAATCATCCAAATTCTTGGCATCGAGGCCAGGAGTTGCTGCTGAAATGGCTTCATGTGACTTCCCCCGAAGGAAGTTATAGCGAGAAATGTCCTTATGGTAGAGGTCAGCCTGGAAAATAGGAACTAGGTTCAGTGCACGTCCCAGCAAGACAGGGTACATAAGCCCAATCATTGCCACAGCTGGGGCTTTGCCCTTGTAGTATTTGCAATCCAGGTCAATGACACAGCAGCGTCCTATTTGGGTTGTTCCTTCAGCCACTCGCACACGAACGACTTTGCCGGTAAAATCTTCATCCCTGACGAATCTCTCGTCAACAAGTATGCCATTGGCCCCTGTGTCAAGGGCTATCTCAGCTTCCACACCATTTATGGTTTCTAGGCATTTTGGGATCATTTGCAGATTACCACATTCAGTGAGTTCCACATTGGCAAGTTTGTACGTAGGTTCCTCAGTGTTATCCTCAGTGGCCCTTTCTGGCCTTGTTTCCACAACATGGGCTGAGTGGGTGGCCAGATGGCTATGTGGGCCACCGCTGTGAGAGGGAGTGTGGTGGCTCTTAGAGTTTGGCTGAAAACCCTGGGAAGTTGGGGCAGAGTAATGGCCTTTGCCTCTGAACTGCTGAGGCTTAGGTCTTACTGGGTCATCCTTCTTGAGTGTGGGTGCATGGCCGTAATAAGGCTTAGAAGTGTGAGGAGGATGAGCTGGACGATTGAAGTTCTGTGAGGGGCCTTTGTGCTTCCCGTTCCTGTAATCTCTATTTCCGGATGAAGGACCACTGTCTGGGATTCCCACTCGAAGCCGAGCAAGCGCAAGCTCATGTTCACGTTGTGCTTGTGCCTCATCACATTGTGCAAGCGCAAGCTCATGTTCACGTTGTGCTTGTGCCTCATCACTTTGTGCTTGTGCCTTCTCCAGCTTATCTCGGCGTTCAACCATCTTCTCATGAGCCCATTCGAAGAGCTTCTGTCTTGGGGAGAAACAGCATCTCTCACCCATGACAATCATTATGTCCAGGTACCGCTCCTCATCGAATGTTTTGATGGTTTCCATATTTGTTTCCTGTGACTGCCTGGTTTCCATGGTGGTTTCCTAAACAGTCAATAATGAAATGCCAAAAACAACCACAAAAAAACAAATCTCTACAATCGTAGAAAAAAAATGAAAGAACCACACAACAACAAGGAGAGAAAAACAAAATTCAACACCAAAGCTCAAACTTAAACGTAAAAGTGATCTCAAAACCTCACCATAAAAGTGACTCAAAATACAATCAAGTGCAACAGCAGCAAAATGTTGCAAAACAGTGTATGAAACACTGGTAATACAGAATGGCTGTCGTGCCTGCTTAACAGCAATATGTGGCATTACCTGCGGTTGTGGTGCAAATGAAAGGAATGAGCAACACAATCAAGTGCAACAGCAGCAAAATGTTGCAAAACAGTGCATGAAACACTGGTAATACAGGATGGCAGTCGTGCCTGCTTAACAGCAAAACGTGGCAGTACCTGCGGTTATGGTGCAAATGAAAGGAATGAACAACACAATCAAGTGCAACAGCAACAAAATGTTGCAAAACAGTGCATGAAACACTGGTAATATAGGATGGCAGTCGTGCCTGCTTAACAGCAATACGTGGCAGTACCTGCAGTTATACGTGGCAGTACCTGCAGTAATACGTGGCAGTACCTGCAGTTATGGTGCAAATGAAAGGAATGAGCAACACAATCAAGTGCAACAGCAACAAAATGTTGCAAAACAGTGCATGAAACACTGGTAATACGGGATGGCAGTCGTGCCTGCTTAACAGCAATACGTGGCAGTACCTGCGGTTATGGTACAAATGAAAGGAATAAGCAACAACGAATTTTACCGACTAGCACCCAGTGCCATAGAATACAAACAAGTACAGCATAGCGGTCGTGCCTGCGTATAAGCGCGTATATGGCAGTACCCACAAATAAAATGTCGTAAGTAAAATTCTGGAGTGTTGCCAAAAGGGCACAGATCCTATGCAAAATACACCAAAGATAAGCTAACAGCTTACTAGGCAGCCAGATTTCACACTTCTACTAGTAATGAGAAAATTTGTTTTCAAGTGACAACTCAGACACATGAAAGGCTTAGCCTAGGCTCGATAAATGACACAAAAGTTTTTCCTTCCAATCTATGAGCAGTCAATGTTTGAATATAAAACACAATTATAAGCAAAATACTTAATATGCTTACTCCCAATTCCTAAATCCCAAGGAAATATAAACAATTCTTAACAAGTATCACCCTTTAATGAATATATAAAACATGAATGCTTTAAAACTCAATCTTATCACACAAATAAATGAAATTGTAAATAACACGTCTTCTCGTCATGCAAAATTTCTTAAGTCTGTTACCACATAGTTTCATGTAAATTTCCTGAATTTTTGTTTGCCACATGGGAAACAAGAAAATATTAGTTACCGTAATTAATTTTGAAAATAAAAAAAAAATTCTGGTCCACAACGTCTCTAGCGGTAAAATTTTTGTGTGCAGCCTATGATTCATTCATTTCAGTAATCGAGCCAATGGTAATCGGGTTTCATGTGCAATGTTAAAAAGCAAAATAAAAATAAATTTATAAAAATCAGTCTGTCTGTTCAGGTCCCTGTTTGGCGCCAATCTTGTTAGGGGAATGGCAGAGTGTTGTTAAAATTCTGTTTTACTAAGGGGACTCAAAGTACTGAGCTCAGTTAAGAGCTCACAAACAGACAGGATAGATATTTGCACTTGAATACCCCACCCGTTATACCACTACTCGGTTAAATGAAACTCAAAATTCAACTTTCTTTTAATTTTGGAAATGCAGTGACATTAAAAGGATTGAATTAAATTTTCTAATTAAATTTTATGAAATGCTGCCTCGAATCCCGGAGGTGGTGAGCACGATTTCATTTCCCGGCACCACGGACGTATGCCAAGACTTTGGGCTCAACTCGACGATTACCTCTGTCACACAGGCAGAGTAGAATACAGGACACTGCAATTGCAGAAACAGAAATGACACACTGTTAATAATGGGAAACTGAAAGCATGAACACACATATCATGAGTTTCCAATATTGTTCTACTGGATGAAAATATATTGGTTATTCAAAGCTAACCAGAAATATTTATGCTACCATAATAGCATACAAAACCATTAATTCTTTGCTGGTATGAAAGGAAAATAATTTATTCACAATAAATGAAGAATAAGCAAGACAAATACAGTACTGGATGTATTCCTTAAATTGTGGGCAACCACATAAGTTGCAATGCTTATTACTAATTTGCAATTAATATGGTAAAACACTCTATTTATGATAAAGGAAGAATCTACGAGATAAATACAGTATTCATTCACTTTTGGTTATCAAGAACTGTTTGCAATGAAAAAAAGGGTGCAAAACCACCTTTTGAAATATTTGCAACTTATAACTCAAAACACTTTATCCCCAACATATGAAGAATTAGCAAGATAAATACAGTATGCGTTCATTAGATTGTGGTTAACAGGAAATATCTGCAAAGCCAAGGGTAAAATTACCTTTTAATTATTTGCAGTTTAACACGTTAGTTAAATGATTAATTATTTGCAATTTATATAGCAAATAGCTTTATTCACGAGTTTTTCAACATAAAACACTTTATTTACGATGATAGAAAAGGGTGGAATGAAATTAGAATTTATTAGGAGAAGGGATAGATTTTTACGGGCTCATAACCAGTCTTCAGAGGATGAGATTTTCGTTTATCAAATTCAATGAAAAGAAACTTTTTGGCAATGTATATCAGCTGTAATTTCCAGGTTAAGGAATTAACTTTGGCAAGTGAGATTCCAGTTAGGTAATCTACAAAAATTCGTTTGTATGGGAATGGAATCTGAGAAAAAAAATTCGTAGGATTTAGCCAGTAACAAATGTAACTAATTCTCAAAAAAACAATTTGCTTGACCCACGAGCTTTACCATACACTATCCCTCACCTTGTTTGTGCCAGATGAAATCCTGTGAAGATACCACGTAAATAAGGTTTCAAATAAACTTGACTGCTGAGGCGAGATGCTGCCTCTGGGATGTTTGGCCGCCAAATGAGGGCGCCTCAATATCCCTCCTGGTGACGTCCTCTGTAGGATATATTTCTAGAGCAGTAACTGGCTCTTATATCATTTAAAGACTACCTTAGTGGTGGTCCCTGGCAGGCAATTATAGCAGAGATGCAAGGGAGAGACAGTATTTTAGGTGCAACAAGTGGAAGCAAATAAAATAAAACGAGAATAATAATGGAAAGTTATGTTACTGGTAAACAATCTCTAAAACATTCTTTGCGATGTAGGAGATGGAGTTAAGTAATCAAATAATAAAGAAGCTACTGAAATATATCTAGACAGGCTAGTGACATAACAGCAAGGTCAAATTTATAACAAAATTATCAGCAAAAGCTATTTTATCCTAAGAAAATTGTAAACAAAACGTATCTGAGAGGTTCACTGAAAAGTTGGAAAGGTAGGAGCAGCCTTTATATTGGGACTATACTTCTACATGTACAAGAATAGTAAATAAGGTATATTTAAAATTAGCTATAAGCTAAAATATAAATTGCAAATAATCATAATCTGCAAAAGTCAAGAAGTGGGAATTATTTTTAGTTAGAAAGATGAGAGTTAAGTTACTAAATTAACTAATAAGGCATCTAACAGCCTCTGGTGACTTTGAGCGAAACAGTGTGTCACACTCGGCAGTTGAGAAAGCTGTGAAGTTGGCTGCATTGCTAGGAGGGGAAGGCTTTAAAGATTTGACTTACGAAGACATCAATGAACTGATCGACGGCCACTCGCAGCCGTTGACTGATGAAGACTTGGAGGAAATGACAAAATCAGTGAGCGAAGAAGAGGAAGAATACTAACAGGAAGCACACGATGACCAAATAACTCCAACAACTGTTACAGGAGTATGACGATGATATGGTTTGTTCGGTGCACTTCTGCAATATTATCGACGATGCCATGACTCCTTACAAGACCATCTTCACACAAAAGAAGAAAAGGCGACAGCAGTTCCCCATTACCATTTTTTCTCTCCCAAAAAGCAGCCGTAAAGCTGTCGTTGGCTGTGGAGTATTTGGCTGTGGAGTATGTAAACGTCATCATCACATCATTCACAGTAAGCTTACCTATCACGTTCATATAAATTTATGCTTGCACGCTGTTATTAGTGAAGTAAAGGGTGAGTTGTTAACAGTGTAGGGAGGGTTTATACAGTAAAGTAAATATAAATGTAAAATACCTATGATAAATATGGTGCTTCTAATTCGCGGATTTTCACCTTTCGTGGCTGGTCCTGGAACCGAACCCCCATGATAAACGAGGGATCATTGTAAACTGTTTTTTGTCTTATTTAACCCACATGTGAGCGGAAATTTGTAAAAAGTTGTTTGAATTAAAGAAAAAACTTGGAATTTAATGGGTTAAATATAATAATAAAAAAAAAAGAGATATGATCACTAGATATTAAAAATATATCATACTAAACGCTATATCTCTTCAATACTGTATCTCGTAAATCTCGGCAGCTAAGTCAACTTATAGATTAGACAACCCCCACATTTCAGATTTGATTTTCATGGTTTTGGCTTATATCATTGGTATAAGATGACCCCTAAGCTACCAAACCATCTGTGGTTAACTTTAGGTTGATGACCACCAAACAACAGAGACGGTGATATACCAGTACTATGAAATAAATACAGTACCTTGAATGAATTACCAGTAATTAGGTATCATACATTAATGTATTACCTGTAAATCTTTTGAATTATTGGTATGTTAACTGTGAGGTATATAGTTAGTAGTTTAGCCTTTTTCAATGACAGATTTATTTACATACTGTACATATGATGTCGTGTTGACTGAGCTGGTGGGCGTGGCTAGTAGGTGGATGAAGCACAGTAACAAAGCCATCCACAGTTTAGTTTGCTGCTAGCTTCTATCTTAACCAGTTTAATTTTTTATTATTTTATCAAATGTTATCATGGAGCCACCAACGAAACGGAGAAAGTATGCAGCAAATTTAAAGTTAAAAGTAACTGAAATCGCCAATGAATCTAACAACTGTACTGCTGTAGGCTAGGGACTCAGGGGGCAATTCAAATCTTTAAAGCCACCATAACCTTTACCATATGTGCACCATACAATATTGGGCTCTGTAGGTGAAGGGAACTATAGCCAAAATTTGTAAAAAAAATTGTTTTGAGTAAAATTTTAAGGCCATTATTTTTGTGCCCAGTATAAAAAACGACCTTGGTTTTGGGGTGTTTTTTATTTTTTATTTTTATGATTTAAGTATTGTCTTATCCGCCAAAATATACGGTATGCTTCAAGAAAAAACTTTTTTAATGCGAGTTAAAATAATTAGCAATGCCCTTTTTCTAACAAAAAATAAATAAATAAAACAAGCAATTAATTATCTAATATTATGACTATAATCGCAAAAATATATGTGCCGACTATCATAAATTATCTTAGTACAACAATAATTATAAAATTCCATGAAGATAAAGCAATTATTACCATACGACAAACGTCATCAATATAATTAATCTCCTTATCTCTGCAAAATATCAAGATTACAGAGATAAAATAACACTCAATTCTGCTAAGTTCCGGGTTTATACAACAATTACCAAAAGACCAGAAAATAATGCATCATACCAACCCGTGTGTATTACAAGGAAAGGAAAAAATAGTGAAATGTTTTCTTTCCAAACAAAGAGAATTCCGTTTTTTTTTTTTCCTCTCCTCGCGAGGTAACATATCAACACAGTTTACAGAAATATTTTATAATCACATATCAATATTTTCACATTAAAACTCCCCAAAATCACTTCATATAAAGTATTTTAAGAAATTAAGCGAGTATTAGTGTGTGTGCAAAATAAAAACTTTACCAGTATTTTACTTGCATGCAGAAAAGAATACACATAGCTAAGCTTGAAAAAGTTCAAAGACATGCCACGAAACTGGTGCCAGAAATACGCAATCTCAGTTATGATGAGAGGCTGAGGGAATTAGACTTACCATCACTCGAAGCTAGAAGAGTGAGGGGGGATATGGTGACAGTCTTTAAATTCCTTCATGGTTATGATAGAGTGGATAGGGATCGATATTTTGATATGGCTGGCTCTAGAACTAGAGGTCATAGTTTGAAGCTTGGTAAGAAAACTTCTTTGCAGGATGTAAGGAAATACTTTTTCAGTGTAAGAGTAGTTGATAATTGGAATTCGCTAAGCGAGGAGGTAGTTAATGTTATCTCAATCCATAGTTTTTAGGACAGGTATGATAAGTATCACTAAGTCTAAAATGGAACCGATCAGGAGACGGGAAGATACGAGCTTTGGGCTCTTTCCCGTAAACACAATTAGGTAATCACACTACTCTTTAGATTTATACTTCAAATAGATATCATAAACTGTTAAGGAATCAACACTTTAACTAGAGATATTTTACTTATAGAATAGCATAAAATTGCCACTTTTTATAATAGAAATAATCTAATTTTATGAAACAATTATTAGCATTTATATTTGTTGTAAATTCAAGTGAGTCAAAACTGAAGACTCATCATATAAAAGTAATCAGCGCACAAGGGAATTAATAAAAAGGCTTAGCAAGTTAATTCTCACAAAAATATGACGTTAGCAGTTTATCTTTTAATAAACACTGTGGATATATGAGTATTAAGTGGTCGTTTAACAAGCTGGTTGGCCAATTACGTACTCCTCTGTTAGCTAGTACATTTTACTGATTTCTAACAACCAACTCGGCTGTTAGAGCCTTAAAACGATGTTTTGAATTGTGAATAAGCCAGTCAGCGAACGGGGTAATTTGTGGTGAACAGAGAAGGTTGAATTCTCTTCATACGTAGTACAATGCAGTATAGATAGTCATGTATCAGCCATGGACCCTGTTAGTCGCGTATCAGCCACTTGCCCTGTTAGTCACGCCCAGGTTTATTAGGGATATCAAGCCACACAACATGATGTGGCTCAGATACGTAGATGATATTCTAACGTACTGGGATGAAGCTTGGGGTAATTTTGATGAGTTCCTTAGACAATAACCAGGTTCCTTCCATAAAATTCAAAGTAGAATGGGAAAATAATATGATTCCTTTTCTGGACACCTTAATTAGTAGAAACGAAACGGGTTACAAATTCCGGGTATATAGAAAACCCACTCACTCGGCCTCATATATGCATTTCCTCAGCAACCACGAAGAGAAAATAAAACTAGGTGTAGCTTCAAATTTGTTCCTAATAGCCTTTAGAATATATAGTCCCCAATATTTGGAGGAAGAAATTAACACCATTTACAATCAATTAGATAAATTATGGTACCCCGTTCCTTTTCTTGACAAAGCATTGCACAAAGCAAGGTGTATATACCATGGCAAGGAAAGGAGAGTGCATTTTAATTACCGAGATGAGATAACAGTTCCCTTTCATTGTGCCTTAGAAGAAATTAACAAAAACATAGGCAAAGAGTCCCCTTTTGTATTCAAATATCCCAAAACCTTGAGAAGCCATGTAGTAAATATTAATAAAATTAAAAAAGAGAACAATGCCAGAAAGTATAAAATAGAATGCAATAACTGCCCCAAGGCATACATTGGGCAGACAGATCGGTCTCTGCAGCATAGAATTACCGAACACAAAAGATCAGTCAGATATGGCCAAGAGAACTCTGCTATCTTTGTTCATATGAGGGAACACGGGCATACTATCAACTGGAGTGGTGCCACCATGATGTTTAGAAGCTCATGTCCATATAAGCGCAAGATAGTGGAATCAGCCGTCATCGAAACGTCCAAAAATTTCAATTTGTCCAAAGGCCAGTGGGTTCCTGATGCAGTAGACAAGATACTCCTCAAGCATGCGCTGGCCAAGATAATTCCCCAAGACAGATCGCCTTCATTAAATTAGACAGCCTCTTTCTTCAGCCGTGTTGTGTCTGTTTATAGTTTTCCTTTAGTCTTATTCTTTTTTATATGTATGTTTGCATGTTCATATGTTTTTTGGTGTATATGCGTATAACTTTTTATATGTATGTATATGCTTGTACATGCGATTACCTAATTGTGATTACCTAATTGTGTTTACGGGAAAGAGCCCAAAGCTCGTATCTTCCCGTCTCCTGATCGGTTTCATTTTAGACTTAGTGATACTTATCATACCTGTCCTTAAAACTATGGATTGAGATAGCATTAACTACCTCCTCGCTTAGCGAATTCCAATTATCAACTACTCTTACACTGAGAAAGTATTTCCTTACAACCTGCAAAGAAGTTTTCTTACCAAGCTTCAAACTATGACCTCTAGTTCTAGAGCCAGCCATATCAAAATATCGATCCCTATCCACTCTATCATAACCATGAAGGAATTTAAAGACTGTCACCATATCCCCCCTCACTCTTCTAGCTTCGAGTGATGGTAAGTCTAATTCCCTCAGCCTCTCATCATAACTGAGATTGCGTATTTCTGGCACCAGTTTCGTGGCATGTCTTTGAACTTTTTCAAGCTTAGCTATGTGCTTTTTCAAGTGTGGATTCCGAAAGAGGGCTGCATATTCGAGTTTTGACCTCACATAGGTTACATAAATATTTCTGAACATTTCCTTGTCCATGTTCCTGAAGGCTACCCTTACATTTGATAAGAATGCATGCTGCCCTTACTATGCCATTTATATGTATTTCTGGAGACAAATCTGCCAGTATGTTTACTCCTAGATCTCTCTCATTTTCTGTCTCTTGAAGTTGTACTCCAGCCACCGAGTAGTCAAGCTTGGGCCTTCTTGCACTTGTACCCATTCTCATTACCTTACATTTTGAAGTATTGAATTTCATTAGCCACTTTTCTGACCACTCATGCAGATTATTTAGATCCTCCTGAAGTTCTCTACCATTGTTCTCGATTTTTACTTTCTTCACAATCTTTGCATCATCTGCAAACATATTCATGAATGAATTTACAGACTCTGGTAGGTCATTTACATATACAAGGAACAAAAGTGGCCCTAAAACTGAACCCTGTGGAACTCCACTACTAACTCTTCTCCATTTAGACACTGAGTGTCTTACTCTAACCCTCTGTTCCCTTCCTTCTAAGTTTTTATCCATTCCAAGACATTTCCACCTATTCTAGCCATTGCTTGCAGCTTCCTAATAAGTCTCCCATGTGGAACAGTGTCAAACGCTTTCTGGAAGTCTAGGAATATGCAATCTGCCCAGCCCTCTCTTTCCTGTAAGATTTGGCTTACCTCATCATAAAATTCTAATAAGTTTGTTACTGTTGATCTACCTTCTCTGAAGCCATGTTGCCTCACTGAAAAAAAGTTGAAGGATTCCAAGTGAAGAGAGATATGTTTCCTTAGTAGTTTCTCCATAACTTTGCAAACTATGCTGGTCAAAGAAACTGGTCTATAGTTCAGAGCCGTATCCCTGCTTCCCTTTTTGAAGATAGGTATCACATTTGCTTGTTTCCAGCATCTTGGAATCTTCCCCTGACTCCAGTGACTCTTTAAATATGATACTTAGTGCCACTGATATTGAGTTTGCGCATTTTTTAAGCACATGAGGGGATATGTCATCAGGACCTGTAGCTTTATGAACATCTAAATCCATCAGCGCTTTGCATACCTCTGTGGCTGTAAGGTTGATGTTCTCTAATACCGGCCCTTGAGCTTCTATCTCTGCAATCTGAGGGGGTGGGGTATTTTCTACTGTAAATACTGACTGAAACTCCTTGTTCAATTCTTTGCAGATCTCTTCATCCGTCTCAGTGATGCTTCCATCTACTCTCTTTAGCCTTAAAACCTGTTCTTTTACCTTCAGTTTTCCTCTGATAAAGCTGTGGAAAAGCTTGGGATTTTCTTTAGCCTTCCTGGTGATGTCCCTCTCATAGTCTCTCTCTGCCTCTCTCCTTTTACTTAGGTAGTCATTTCTTGCTTTTTTGTAGGTTTGCAAGGCATTTGTGTTTTTTCTCCTCCTACACCTTTTCCAGCATTTGTCTCTCCACTCCTTAGCTCATTTACACCCATTATCAAACTATTTCTCTCTGGCACGAATTACACCTACTTTGGTGACAGGTATGCAGCAATCTACTATCTTCCCATATTTCTCACAAAAGATGTCATACATTTCTTAAGAACATAAGAACATAAGAATAGAGGACACTGCAACATGCCTACTGGCACACACGAGGCAGCTCCATTTTTGAATTGTATTTTCAGCATGTCTAACCTATTCTATTCTACTCTACTTATTTATTCTATTTTTCTTTTTATGGTTTTTCTAACAAGCACTAACCTATTCATACCCCCCTACCTCTGTCATATGTCTATCTAATCTACATTTGAAGGTGTCTAAGGTATTGGCATTTACTATCCTACTAGGAAGCTTGTTCCATGCATCAGCTACTCTATTACCAAACCAATTTTTACCAATTTCCCTTCTGAACCTAAATTTATCAAGCTTAAATCCATTATTACGAGTTCTGGTTTGATCATGAATTTTTAAAACTTTATTAATATCTCCTTTGTTAATCCCTTTAAACCATTTATACACTTCAATCATATCCCCCCTAACTCTTCGCCTCTCTAGAGAATGTAGATTAAGTTTTTTTAATCTGTCCTCATATGGTAGATTTCTGATGTTGTGTATCATCTTGGTCATTCTTCGCTGCACCCTCTCCAAGGATTCAATTTCCATTCTATAATAGGGTGACCAGAATTGCACAGCATAATCTAAATGGGGCCTAACTAATGCAAGATAGAGCTGCAAAATAACTTTTTCCGTCCTATTGCTAACGCTTCTTGAGATAAATCCTAAAATTCTGTTTGCTTTATTCCTGACTGCTGTGCATTGCTCTCTTGGCTTAAGACTACTACTCACAAGAACTCCCAAATCCCTTTCACACTGAGAACTCATGATTTCATGGTTATTTAGCTTATAACTAGTATTGTCTTTTATAGTACCCATTTTAACTACTTTACATTTTTCAACATTAAATTCCATTTGCCATTTGTCCGACCATTCAGATAATCTATTTAGATCTTCCTGTAAAGCATGAATGTCTTCTTTTCCATTTATAGTTCTACCTATTTTAGTGTCGTCTGCGAATTTACTTAGGTTACTACTGATATCCGAATCCAGATCATTTAGATATACGATTAATAATAGGGGACCCAGTACCGAGCCTTGTGGTACCCCGCTAGTAACCGAGCCCCACTCTGATTTCTCTCCATTTATGCAAACCCTCTGTTTTCTGTCTTTTAACCACTGTTTGATCCATCTGAGAACAGCTCCTCCTATACCATGAGCTTCCAGCTTTTTAACTAATCTTTTGTGAGGAACTCTATCAAAAGCTTTGCTAAAATCTAGATATATTGTATCATATTCTTTGCCACAATCTACTGCCTCGTAAACT
Source organism: Halocaridina rubra (assembly GCA_037179515.1). Taxonomy (NCBI): domain Eukaryota; kingdom Metazoa; phylum Arthropoda; class Malacostraca; order Decapoda; family Atyidae; genus Halocaridina; species Halocaridina rubra. The sequence continues at coordinate 7,004 of JAXCGZ010016028.1, read as the reverse complement.
TCTGAATAAAAAGACAGTAAATTTGTAAGGCACGAAAAACCCTTAAGAAACCCGTGTTGTGAAAGTTTTATCAGTCTGTGTAATTCTAGATGTGCCCTTATTTTATTTGCAATTATGGATTCTAGAATCTTACCCACTGTTGACGTTAAACTTACCGGCCTATAATTATTCTTTTTGACTCGTTCTCCTTTTTTAAATATTGGTACCACATCTGCCAATTTCCACTCCATGGGTACTGATCCTAATTTTATTGAATTATTAAATAATGCAGTTAGTGGACAACTAAGCTCTTCCTTGCATTCCTTTAATAATCTAGCATATATTCCATTAGGTCCCGGAGATTTATGAGCCTTTAATTTATCTATTTCTTTTATTACCTCCTCTCTCGTAATATTTATTGAACTAAGTATTTTATCGGGACTGTCTCTGTAAATGGATTCTACTTCCGGAATATTTTCCAAGTTTTCATTGGTAAATACAGATAAGAAATAATCATTTAAACATGTACACATCACTTTATCGTCATCTGTGATATGGCCATTGGCTACTTCAATTGGTCCGACTTTTTCCTTAAATTTTGTTTGATAATGTTGATAAAACCCTTTAGGATTTTCTTTAGCTTCTCCTGCTATTTTAACTTCGTATTTTCTTTTCGACTCTCTAACTATCTTTTTAACTTCCCTGTTTAACTGTATATATTGCTGCCTCACATGCTCTTCACCTCTTTTTAGTTTCCTGTATATTCCTGTATATTCCTTGTACAGATTTGTTGTAAAATAAGGTTCTCCAGTCACTAGCTGCAAAAAGCTCATTCATTTTGATGTAATCTCCTTTCAGATAGTTCCTCCTCATGTCCTCAGTGCCTCTACTCTCAGGAAGAATATCTTCAATGATATACTCCATCAACAACACACAGTGGTCACTCTTTCCAATTGGTGGTTCATACTAAATGTTTTCAATATCCAACACATTATCTATGAATACCAGATCAAGTAGTGATGGCTCATCCCCACCCCCGGCCCTCGTTGGTTCCATTACATGTTGGTGTAGGAAATTCCTTTGTACGCAATCTAGGAATCTTGCCCTGAATGAGTCCTCACCACTGTGTGGGTCAAGATTTATCCAATCTATCTCTTTATGATTAAAGTCTCCCATAATCAAAATCCTACATTTTTTCTCCCATGCCATGTTAACAACTGAGTTTATGACTTCAATAGTACCTATATGACTTTCCTCATAGACTTCAAGCCTATTCTGGTTCCTTGGTGGGTTGTATACAACAGTTATTATAATGCTCTCTGACCCAGTATTTATGCGAGCAACAAGAAATTCTTTGAACTCACTTTCTATAGCCAAGTTTATTTCTTCAACTTGAATCCTTTCACTTATGAGCAGTGCTATCCCTCCTCCAGTCCTCTCAGATCTGTATGCATATGTATATGTGTGTTTGCATATTTAGTTATCTATTTGTTATTTTATGAAATTAGAGCCTCTTATCTGTTGTTTTTACTATTTTCATATACTTCTATATATGTATGTATGTGCAAATTTATATATATATATATATATATATATATATATATATATATATATATATATATATATATATATATATATATATATATATATATATATATATATATATATATATATATATATATATATTCTCCCCAAACTGTTTTCCTTTTTTGATGTCGGCTACCCCCCAATTTAAGGGGGATACAGCCAAGGTATATGTATGTATGTATATATATATATATATATATATATATATATATATATATATATATATATATATATATATATATATATATATATATATATATTTATGTGTATGTATATGTATGTATGTGATTACCTAATTGTGTTTACGGGAAAGAGCCCAAAGCTCGTATCTTCCCGTCTCCTGATCGGTTCCATTTTATACTTAGTGATATTTATCATACCTGTCCTTAAAACTATGGATTGAGATAGCATTAACTACCTCCTCGCTTAGCGAATTCCAATTATCAACTACTCTTACACTGAAAAAGTATTTTCTTACATCCTGCAAAGAAGTTTTCTTACCAAGCTTCAAACTATGACCTCTAGTTCTAGAGCCAGCCATATAAAAAAATCGATCCCTATCCACTCTATCATAACCATGAAGGAATTTAAAGACTGTCACCATATCCCCCCTCACTCTTGTGATTACCTAATTGTGATTACCTAATTGTGTTTACGGGAAAAAGCCCAAAGCTCGTATCTTCCCGTCTCCTGATCGGTTCCATTTTAGACTTAGTGATACTTATCATACCTGTCCTTAAAACTATGGATTGAGATAGCATTAACTACCTCCTCGCTTAGCGAATTCCAATTATCAACTACTCTTACACTGAAAAAGTATTTCCTTACATCCTGCAAAGAAGTTTTCTTACCAAGCTTCAAACTATGACCTCTAGTTCTAGAGCCAGCCATATCAAAATATCGATCCCTATCCACTCTATCATAACCATGAAGGAATTTAAAGACTGTGATTACCTAATTGTGATTACCTAATTGTGTTTACGGGAAAGAGCCCAAAGCTCGTATCTTCCCGTCTCCTGATCGGTTCCATTTTAGACTTAGTGATACTTATCATACCTGTCCTTAAAACTATGGATTGAGATAGCATTAACTACCTCCTCGCTTAGCGAATTCCAATTATCAACTACTCTTACACTGAAAAAGTATTTCCTTGCATCCTGCAAAGAAGTTTTCTTACGAAGCTTCAAACTATGACCTCTAGTTCTAGAGCCAGCCATATCAAAATATCGATCCCTATCCACTCTATCATAACCATGAAGGAATTTAAAGACTGTCACCATATCCCCCCTCACTCTTCTAGCTTCGAGTGATGGTAAGTCTAATTCCCTCAGCCTCTCATCATAACTGAGATTGCGTATTTCTGGCACCAGTTTCGTGGCATGTCTTTGAACTTTTTCAAGCTTAGCTATGTGCAATTTTAAGTGCGGATTCCAAAAGGGGGCTGCATATTCGAGTTTTGGCCTCACATAGGTTACATAAATATTTCTGAACATTTCCTTGTCCATGTGCCTGAAGGCTACCCTTACATTTGATAAGAATGCATATGCTGCCCTTACTATGCCATTTATAGGTATTTCTGGAGACAAATCTGCCAGTATGTTTACTCCTAGATCTCTCTCATTTTCTGTCTCTTGAAGTTGTACTCCAGCCACCGAGTAGTCAAGCTTGGGCCTTCTTGCACTTGTACCCATTCTCATTACCTTACATTTTGAAGTATTGAATTTCATTAGCCACTTTTCTGACCACTCATGCAGATTATTTAGATCCTCCTGAAGTTCTCTACCATTGTTCTCGATTTTTGCTTTCTTCACAATCTTTGCATCATCTGCAAACATATTCATGAATGAATTTACAGACTCTGGTAGGTCATTTACATATACAAGGAACAAAAGTGGCCCTAAAACTGAACCCTGTGGAACTCCACTACTAACTCTTCTCCATTCAGACACTGAGTGTCTTACTCTAACCCTCTGTTCCCTTCCTTCTAAGTAAGTTTTTATCCATTCCAAAACATTTCCACCTATTCTAGCCATTGATTGCAGCTTCTTAATAAGTCTCCCATGTGGAACAGTGTCAAACGCTTTCTGGAAGTCTAGGAATATGCAATCTGCCCAGCCCTCTCTTTCCTGTAAGATTTGGCTTACCTCATAATAAGTTTGTTACTGTTGATCTACCTTCTCTGAAGCCATGTTGCCTCACTGACAAAAAGTTGAAGGATTCCAAGTGAAGAGAGATATGTTTCCTTAGTAGTTTCTTCATAACTTTGCAAACTATGCTGGTCAAGGAAACTGGTCTATAGTTCAGAGCCGTATCCCTCCTTCCTTTTTTGAAGATAGGTATCACATTTGCTTGTTTCCAGCATCTTGGAATCTCCCCCGACTCCAGTGACTCCTTAAATATGATACTTAGTGCCACTGATATTGTGTTTGCGCATTTTTTAAGCACATGAGGGGATATGTCATCAGGACCTGTAGCTTTATGAACATCTAAATCCATAAGCGCTTTGCATACCTCTGTGGCTGTAAGGTTGATGTTCTCTAATACCGGCCCTTGAGCTTCTATCACAGCAATCTGAGGGGGTGGGGTATTTTCTACTGTAAATACTGACTGAAACTCCTTGTTCCATTCTTTGCAGATCTCTTCATCCGTCTCAGTGATGCTTCCATCTACTCTCTTTAGCCTTAAAACCTGTTCTTTTACCTTCAGTTTTCCTCTGATAAAGCTGTGGGAAAGTTTGGGATTTTCTTTAGCCTTCCTGGTGATGTCCCTCTCATAGTCTCTCTCTGCCTCTCTCCTTTTACTTAGGTAGTCATTTCTTGCTCTTTTGTATGTTTGCAAGGCATTTATGTTTTTTCTCCTCCTATACCTTTTCCAGCAATTGTCTCTCCATTCCTTAGCTCTTTTACACCCAATATCGAACCATTTCTCTCTGGCATGAATTACACCTACTTTAGTGACAGGTATGCAGCAATCTACTATCTTCCCATATTTCTCACAAAAGATGTCATGCATTTCTTGTACAGATTTGTTGTAAAGTAGGTTCTCCAGTCAATAACTGCAAAAAGCTCATTCATTTTGATGTAATCTCCTTTCGGATAGTTCCTCCTCATGTCCTCAGTGCCTCTACTCTCAGGAAGAATATCTTCAATGATATACTCCATCAACAACACACAGTGGTCACTCTTTCCAATTGGTGGTTCATACTCAATTTTTTCAATATCCAACACATTATCTGTGAACACTAGATCAAGTAGTGATGGCTCATCCCCACCCCTGGCCCTTGTTGGTTCCATTACATGTTGGTGTAGGAAATTCCCTTGTATGCAATCTAGGAATCTTGCCCCGAATGAGTCCTCACCACTGTGTGGGTCAAGATTTATCCAATCTATCTCTTTATGATTAAAGTCTCCCATAATCAAAATCCTACATTTTTTTCCCCGTGCCATGTTAACAACTGAGTTTATGACTTCAATAGTACCTATATGACTTTCCTCATAAACTTCAAGCCTATTCTGGTTCCTTGGTGGGTTGTATACAACAGTTATTATAATGCTCTCTGACCCAGTATTTATGCGAGCAACAAGAAATTCTTTGAACTCACTTTCTATAGCCAAGTTTATTTCTTCAACTTGAATCCTTTCACTTATGAGCAGTGCTATCCCTCCACCAGTCCTCTCAGATCTTTCAACCCTTAGTATTCTGAAGCCCTTAGGAAAAACTGTGACACTGTTTATGTCCTCACTCAACTTAGTCTCTGTAATTGCTACTATATCTGCCTTACTGTTGTGAATCCTATCTTTTAATTCTACTGCCTTACCAGCTAATCCATCAGCATTAGTGTATAACAATCTTAATGAGGCCCCATCCCCTGATCTTCTTTCATTATCTTCTTTATCTCCCCTTTGTCTGGAAGAACTCTGTAACAAAAATTTTTCTTCTGTTCTTCATTTCTTTCATCATTTTGACCTTCTTTCCTCTTGCAACAAGTTTTTGATCTTTCCCATCTCTTCCTGTGTTCTGTATCGTCCAATGAACACTTCTTTGAATTCTTGAAGGTCTTTTAGACTTTTTTCTCTCAACAATATTTCCCTACATGTTTCCCCTCTCTCAAAGGTTACTTTTGTTGGTCTCGGCTTTCCTTCCCTCAAATATTTACCTAGTTGGTGTATGTTTACAGTATCCTCAGGACCACAAACTACTCCAAGCTTTCTTATCAGGTCTACAACCTTAGCTTTATTTTCTTTAAGTCTCCCCTGCCATGTTGGCTCCTGGGATTCGCTTATGCCCGAGATTACCACTGTCTTCTCCTTATCAAGTGCCTGTCTGATGAGTGGGTTTGCCCTTTCCATCACAACGTCTTTCATTTTTTCGATTACTGTCTCTTTATAGTCAACTGTTTGTATGTTTTCCAGTGCCACCACCTTTACAGCCTCTTTTACTGCCACATTCCCCTTGAGTGCATCAACAAAGGAAATTTTCATGGCATCATTTTCCATATTCAGCTCCTGGAACTCTTTTTTGAACTGTTCAATGTTTTCCTTAATCTGGACATTCCAAGCAGCAATCTCGTCTCTCTCAGAAGAGAGCAGTGAACTAACATCTAATTCCTTTAGGTTGTCATTCAGCTGTTTGTTTTTATCTTCTTGTTTAGAAATTCTAGATTCTAGTTGACTCTTTTCCCCTTCCAGCTTCTTTATTCTTTTTTCTAGTTCCTTTCTCTCCTGCCCTTGTGCTTTATTTGCTTCCTCCAAAGATCTTATTTGCTCTCTGAGTGTTTCATTCTCTTTCATTTCTCCATCCATATTCCGAATTTTATCATCAAGGCTTATAACCATTGCCTCTAAATTCTTGATTTTCTGTTTAAGTCTCCTAATGGCTACCCCTCCTACCGACCCATGGATGGGAGAGGTTTGGGACAGAGATGGCATCATTTTTATGTTCTCCCTCTCACAGAATATAGAAAGAAGATAGAAAGAAGACGAGAAAGAGGAAAAAAAAAGAGAAAAACTTTTAATTAAGCTTCACACAGAATTTTTATATCTCCATATAAGTGATATTTAGTGACTCAGTTTCTCTCTTTTCTGGTAACACACATCTTAACTTAAAAACTTGACCATGGTAATTTAAGGATAAAAAGAAAAAGAAAAACAAAAGTCAAACCTGAAGGAAAATTCGAATTTGTGTCTGAGGTGGCACCCACCTTTTTCTGCTTTATATTCTTCCTAACTGATAAACTCACTTGCTAACCAAGATATGTTATCACAGGATTAGACTTTACATTTAACTCAATATATATACAAAATAAAAAAAAATAGTAAAAAAGAATGCTAAAAGAAAAGCAAAAAAATGAAGAAAATAAGACAGCTGTACTACTTGGCAACTTAGCTCAGTACTGTTGACAGGTGGATATTTGGTATTTTTTTTTTTAATTATTCAAT
>JAXCGZ010016027.1:32500-34074 GCA_037179515.1 Halocaridina rubra | reverse complement strand
AATTAAACTATCTGGACGATCCCATTTTTACTGTACAGTTGGAATTACATTAGGATTTGGGGATCACGAGTCCCATAAAAGAATATGGAGAGGCAGTAATTCCTTCCCTATAAAACTCTGTCTTTATTGGCCCATTATGAGGGCAATGAAGACCCATTTATGTGTTGATTATCGGTTTCAAAGTGATTTATGTCTTATTTACCTGTAATACCTTATAGGGAAACGTTTCAATTCTCACTACTTTGTTTTTTTATATTTTATGTTGTTATTTCTAGAATTTCAGTATAAGAAGATGATATTACTCTTGTCGTATAGTACTCAGTAGTAGGTTGGCCCATGGCACCAGCCTCCCGTTGCAATACTAAAGCTGTAATGTCTTTTGGACTTAAATAGGACTGTCCAGAATAGTCCATTGTTAAGTCTTCCTTCAGTTACGGTTCTCTTTCTATGCCTACTTCAACACCGAATATTCTTGGATATTCGTTACACATCTCTTACTATCCCTTCGCATCTGACAAGTCACAACACTTGCCACCTCTGTTTCACTTTACTTTTTGTTTTCTTCGTGACCAGGCCTGATGAGGGCAGAGTTATATATATATATATATATATATATATATATATATATATATATATATATATATATATATATATATATATATATATATATATATATATATATATATTACTCTGAGGCGTCAGGTCGAGGGTTCGCGCCCCGTCACGGTCTGAGGTTAGCAAGGTCATGCACTCAGGGTAACGATTACATCTGTCAAAACAAGTCCTTCGCAAGAAGGCAACCGTCCTAGCCCTTGGTAGAAAAGGGAGTCCGTGACGTAAAACCGGAACAACAACAACAACAACATATATATATATATATATATATATATATATATATATATATATATATATATATATATATATATATATATTTTTTTTTTTTTTTTTTTTTTTTTTTTATCATAAAGAAAAAAAAATCAGTACTTCACATTGAAATTTACGTAATTAAAATTTGACATTGTAGAATTTCATTTAAAAGCACTCACAAGGTATAGAATAGTCCTCATCATTTAGGGAGAGGGGAGCTGGAATATATATATATATATATGTCCCAGTTTTCTTACTTCTAATTTTTTGATTATTTTGTTTATGTTTTTATTAGTTTTTTGAGGATATTTTACATTGATTTTATTATATGCCGTATTTCATAGCAGTGATTATAAATTCCTATATTGCGAATTTATTTATCTTATTCATCATAGTTCGTTCTTAGACATTTTTTGAAGTTTCACTATTATTATTATTATTATTATTATTATTATTATTATTATTATTATTATTATTATTATTATTATTATTTTGTTGTTGTTGTTGTTGTTGTTGTGTCGTCGTCGTTCTCTTTATTTTTTCTATTATTATTATATATTATTATTATTATTATTATTATTATTATTATTATTATTATTATTATTATTATTATTATTATTATTATTGAAGAGAGGAATTTCATGAGATCAGAAATGGCAGTTCAGTAGTTCTCACCTATCGAGTTCTTAAGCTAATTAAATATTTGA
>JAXCGZ010016027.1:17500-22500 GCA_037179515.1 Halocaridina rubra | reverse complement strand
AATGAACAGGAATCCTTACTCGTAAACAGAGTATCACAACTGAATCATGTATTTCATTGTTGTTGACATATCACGTGGAGAGCTTGAAAATCCATTGAGAGAGAGATTCCTGTTAAAATGTTATATTACTTTTTGTGAACGAATTTCTTTTGCCTTTCCTAATGTTTGTAAATACGGCATTGTACTCAGCCCTTCTTTACTATTGCTGAATGATCACTTGTATGGCATGGGACATAACATCAGTGCACATCCTTTCAAAATTGTGTCCTGGGAGACTACATTAAGACGAGTTTGTTTGGCGTTTAGTAATGTTCATAAGCACCTTATTATATGACTAACTCAAAACCTTCGTAGAAAATGTCGTTGGAAGCTCTCTTGTATGGTATGGAAAGCGTGAGGGCAATTTCCTTTAAACTTTGTTACGCAATTTTACTGACCTCGTTAAAACTTAATTTATTGGCTTTAGTAATGTTTGTAGGCACGTTATTGTAATGGCATTAAAAACTCACCTGTATGGCATGAAAAGTGACAAATTGTGTTGCAGTAAATTACATTATTAAAATGTATTGGGGATGCACTTTTATAATATATATATATATATATATATATATATATATATATATTTTTTTTTTTTAGTAAATGAAGTATGAGTGTTGTTTATTTGAGAAGTAGCATAATAAAATTCCCTTTAAAGTCAGGCACGTTCCTTTGATTATTTGATAAAACGAAACGATGATGGCTTTGATATTTATTAACAAGGCATCGTAACTTTTTTTTTTTTTAAACTTTCTGATATTTGTAATTCTAGTGTGAAATTCAAAACTTGAAATTTCTATGGCACGTGGGTGACATGTCTCCATAAGTTATTCAAACGAATTTTTCTTGGTTTTCTTTAAACGTGGCAAGACAGCTACTGTATTTTGTTTTTACCAATTAAATTGGAACAGATTATGATTAGCTTTCCTAAGGTATGGAAAGACACCTTTCATTAAATTCAATAATGAGGGTTTGACTATCGATTAAAACTACCTGAGCTAGTTCATACTTCACTGAGGATCGCCATCAGAGATTGTAGTTCAATCTTGGAGGAAAGAGAAACAGAGGAAAAATAGGTATAATTTTCCAAGAATCTGTCTTTCAGTGCGACTGATATCTCGTTTACATGTTAGATAAGGAAGGATATGCGATTACTAGCAAATTTCGAACACGTTGCGTTGATAACTTTATTAAAACGAATTTATGTTGAACTTAATGCATCGTGTGAGTGGTTATTGCTTTCATCTTAATTAGTACGCAGCAATAAAGCCAAAAGCCGAAAATGAGAATTCGGTATAATTAAGATGGCCGTTATTGCTTCTCGGTAGCAAAATTAATACTCTTGATGTAGTAATTTTAAGCTAGCTGTGTTTGCTGCTTAAAACTTACCTCTTTTTCCTCGTTTCTTTTTAATTCCCTTTACTGTAGAGAATATTCGTTGCAGATTTTGCTGTATTAGTCATGATCAAAGTGTTCTATTAAAGGATGGCTAAGTGATAATTAAACGAAATTCCTGTTTTATACGTTTTATTGAAAATAGCTGTGGGGTAGATATGCGGGGTTGAGATATTCCTGGCAGATAACTAATACTCTTGGCTGTTCTATTATACATCGATGAAAATAGTTGTTAAAATCCCATTGAGATATGATTTGATTATGTCTTTTTAATTAGATTATTCTTGTGAGTAGAAAGATATTCTTTTACAGTTAAGAAATACATGTATATACTAGAGTCTAGCAGTTTTTTTTCTATTGTTAATAGAGAGAACTCTCTACTTAGTGTTCTTTACCAGCTGTCAAGTTCCTCCTAGAGAAAATTAAATAATAATGATGACAAAGAATTACAGCGAGGTCACATCTCATTGTAGGGAGAAATAAAAAAATATATATACAAAATAAGCAGCCTTAAGATTCCCTCACCCATGCAGACCCTCACGCTCTTTAAAATGTTCCGGACGACCATTTAAGTAAATTGAATTCATTTAGCAAAAGCTGCCCCAAAGGGTGTTAAAACTCTCGCTACAGGAATGACAACATTTGTAAAACTTTCCCGAATTAGTTTTTGCTCCAGAAAAGCTTGCAGGTGTAATATTTGAAAAACTTTGGATGTCTTTTGTACGGAGACAGAGAACGTTGGTTGTATGTAACTAGAATGTTAAATGAACTCGAGTTTTTGCAGCTGTCACTGAATGAGCCCAGATTGTTTTAAATACGTGACGCTTCTTTGTGCTAGTGACTAATTTTAAGCAATAATATAAACATTTAATCGCTGCAAATTTCGCAAATGTGAATAAGTAAGGTAGGAGGTGGTGCTAAACCTCTTTGTTTTTTGTTTGATACGCCAAATAGATGGACGGACTGTACTTGTGCCAGATACTGATTAAGAATCTGGACTTCATTCTCTCACTCTCTTTGATAAGCATTTTGGAATAGTAGATTACGATTCAAGATATGCAGAAAGGAATCGTTGTAGATCTATTTTATATGACTAACTAGAAAAAATGCCTTAGAGATTAATTGCAGGAGATTTTTTCTCTATAAAACAATTAAATATCCAGTCTATAAAATTAATATAAAACAATAAAAGAGAAGAATATTGAAATGCTTTATGCTCTTCAAAATTGTGTTTTGTGCATTCTTTTACAGTACAGGTTCTTGATCCGATACAGGCTTTCAATAATACATTAAAACATTTCCAACAGAAATCCATTGATTACCTGTCGTCATTATCATGAAATTGCAAGACGAGCCTCTCAGAGAGCAGCATCATATATGAGAGAGATGCTTAGAAATACTTTGCAGATAGTGATGAAGGGGGAATCATGCTGACTGAATGGCTTTATATTCGGAAAAGGTGTCTCATATCAACAAGAGAGTTTCATGTAGGAGGAGATGTTTGGAATGAGTTCCTGAGATGAGATGAAATGGGTCTCATGCTGAATGAGCGATGTCACCTTCAGTGGGAGTCTCTCGTTTCGATAAGAGAAAGAGATGAATTGAACTGCTTTGCTGATAGTAATGCGATGGGTCTCGTTCTGACTGAGCAATATCAGTTTCGGTAGACTTTTCACATTTCGAAAGGAGAAAATTTACATTCAGGAGAGCTTTACAGATAGGAATTCATTGTTGGATGTGATCTAGTAAGTACAATGCCATCTAAACGATATCAGCCGCTGTAATAGATTGTCATCTGAGTATGAGAACATCTTGTGTACGAAAAGAGGACATTATATTCGTTCTTCAGCTAGTAATGCAATAAGACATATGCAGATGGATTGATATAAGCTTAAAAAGATTTAATTTCAAGATACTAGGAGGATTTATACCTTAAAATAAGATAAGATACAATGCAAGTTCCTTATTATTGTGATTATCATTCATTTGCTTGTCGTAAATGAACTTTTTTTTTTCTTTTTTGCGAAATACGTTTTTAGCAGTTTATTCAGCTATTCAGGAAGTTGCACTTTTAACAGCACTCGATAATAGTCTCGTTTTTTTACAAGATTATTATTATTATTATTATTATTATTATTATTATTATTATTATTATTATTTTTATTATTATTATTATTATTATTATTATTATTATTATTTTTATTATATACATAAGAGATGTGAGGTGACCGATTACAGTGAGAGAGAGAGAGAGAGAGAGAGAGAGAATTTAGTTCTTATTAAGGATAACTCCATATTCCCTGCCTTTCCCTCCTCCCTAAGAGGAGATTCTGACGTCAGTTGTTGTTGATAGGATGGGGGGGATGGGTAGAAATAAGGGTTGAGGCATTTGTCCAGCGGCTAGCTATTGACTTTATGAATAAGATTTTTTGTTTTATCTGAATAATTACCAGTTATATGGAAAGCTTGTCATTTGTTAGTTCAATAGAGCTATTGCTGAGATTTATGGAAAGACTTTCATGGAAGAGGTAAGGAATATATTCAAAGAAAAATAGAGACAATGCTTCATAAGCTGAAAGTGAATTCGTTACAGGGAATTTGAAAAAAAAAGGAACAATATTCAAGAGGTTATTAGCATATGATAAACATAAATATTCGAGAAAATCAATACTCGATAGTGGGAACTGAACAACAGTAATAAAAGTAAATTCATTAAAAATATAAATGGTATTTGATACCAATAGAATAAAAGGCTGGGAAGCAGTAAATGAGAATGTGATGATTAGGTAGTTTGCTGTCGCCGTCGTAACGTGTGTCATCAGCTACATCATAATTTCAATCATTTCATTAGGTAGAAGTCGTAGGTACTCCTTCCTCTACAGCTTAGTACTGTTTTTCACGGGGCCAGTGCGGAAGGATGTATATCCCGTTCAAGTGTCTTTGCTCAGGAGATTTGAGAAACAAGATAACATCCTAGGGCGTTGCCCTTAGCTTATGCCGTATTAGACGTGCTTTTAAAGATTGTTTTTTAAGTGAAATTAGTGGTATGCTAAGATCTAATGGATCATGCAGAAAAATTCTTTTAATGGGGAAATTGCGTGAGTAAATGACAAGTATTGCAGTTTATCGTTTCATACATTTCTAAGATCTTATTAATCTCAAAATTGTGTTAGTGTCAAACACACTGTTATTCAGTTGGTTCATCTGATCAGTGTCAATAACTTCACTTGAGTAACGAATGTTATACAGATTTTTACTCTGGGAATTTAGTCGTTGTCTCGTTCAGGACTCATAAAGTTCCAATAGGGAAGCAAGATATTTATCTCTTAAATTGTGTGTCGATTCTTGTGCTCGTTCATTCCAGTATTCGTGTTTCATTCTCCAAGCTCACGTGGTTACTTTGAACTCTTTTTAAGTTACTTATCATGTCCGATGAGTCCAGTAACCGCTTCCTTCGAATTACTCGTCACCACCAACATGTTTTGGAAATAAATGAAAATAATCTTTGAAATAACATATGTAAAAAGAACTGTCTAACCTAGCCTGACCTTGAATTAAATCACATTATA